>CALNXI010001037.1:0-23121 GCA_942486025.1 Porites evermanni | reverse complement strand
TTTTCTACATATTGTAAACCGCGGTCGGCATAGTAATTCATTTTTAATGCGGGAATATGGGGATTAAACTTCTTAATTCATTTATAATATTTTATTTTGTTCACCACTCTTTTCAGAACCGCAAAAGATATTCAAGTATTGGATCATTGTGAAATTTCTCCAACGAGAACAGAATTTATCGAAAATTTGGGACAGGGAGCGTTTTCAAAAGTCCAAAAAGCTAAATTGAAAGACGGTTTAAAGTACTTTGATTTGGAGAAAACAAGCAGAAGCGAAATGACTGTTGCCATAAAACAATTGCGTGGTAAGAGGGAACTTCTTGTGCACATAAAATGATATTATGACGTTCATTTATCAATCGTCTCACGAGAGTCGCTTTGTTATTAACCGCGACATTTCGATCGCTTACTGCTGGTCTTCATATCACAACATTGTGCTGTGTTGTTTGGGAAATACCTTAGCTGATTTAGGTTTGGCTTCAAAGCTGACAGCAACGTCCCTTAGAAAATTAATTTACCCACTTTCAAACTTTATCGCGTCTATTTGAACCCGCCCACTGATTTGTCAAATGTTGGCGAATTTTACTGGAGTAAGTAAGTAAGTAATAACTTTATTTAACCAAGGAATCCTTATCACTAAAAAGTGGTCTTCTAAAGAGCCGTGCACATTAAACTAAAATTGGAGTTGAATTCTTAAGATTTTTTCCTGGTTCCAAAAGGGAAAAGAAAATTCGTCGGCGTATGTTAACGTCCTCCTTAAAACTTCGCATTAGGAGGTTTCACGTGGAATGAATGCTTTCAAGGGTTAGGATAAGGCATTTCTTCCGAGGAAGGCGGTAAATTGTCTTAAGTGTCACGTAATCAAAATAACCCACCAATAATAGTAATCAACGATCTGCTTTCTGTTAAAGACGGTACAAGCGAAGAGGAAAAAAGGCAATTCCTGGATGAAATAGAACTCATGAAAGAGGTGGGGAAACATCAGAACGTGCTGAGTTTCCTGGGCTGTTGGACGACAACGAAACCATTTCTTTTGATCATGGAGTATGTTGCTCATGGAGACTTGCTTCGTTGGCTTCGCCGGAAAAGAAGTCAGGTATTTCAGATAAAAAATAAAATAAAATAAGCTATTGACCATTTTAACGACGACTTTTTTCACCAAACGCCCACATTTTCCTGCTTGAATTCTGGTTTGATTTTTAGACGGTTTTTGTGAATACATGAGAATGCCATACGCAAAATTCGAGCTCATCCACTTTTATACTTTCGGTCGACGCCATGTTGAATTTTGAGCTCGAGTCAAGGGTTCTAAAGGAATTGTGGACGAAAATATTGGCTTATTTGATTGGTTAATGTTTTACATTTGGCGTATTAATCCGCGTGCAACAAAAAGTGTCAGTACACACGTGGGAGCGTTTTCAAGTTCGTTCAATTTGCCCCGGGAGCTTGCTCCCAAATATTCAACTGGTTAAATATCGTGGAGCATTTTGCGGGTTGGAAATTCTGCTCCCGAGGATAAAGTATACCCATGAAATCGTTGGTACACACGGTGGAGCTTTGCTCCCGGAGCGTGCCCCTGGAGCATGCTCCGGGAGCAAAACCCCTCGTGTGTATCGGCCTTAATGGAAAGAGACGCTACAGCAGCTTTAAATCGAGCCGGTACTCAGTACTTATGTCGTGCTGCCACGTTCATGAATGTACAGTTAAATCCCGCTTTACACACACCCGTTAATATGGACACCTCATTATAACAGACAGCTTGCTTGGTACCTGGGAGAAGAAACCCCTTACATTTTCTCTAAATTCAACCCGCTTAATACGAACACTTTCTATGCTCCCTCAGTGTCCGTCAGCGGGGTTTGACTGTAAGATGCAGTAATAACGTATAATGTTTAAGCAACATTTAGAAAGTATTTAAACTGAAATCCATTTTGATAAAATGGACGGCATAGGCAACTTATCTATTTTCTGGCTGCTGTCGTAATTACCTTCACAGATAAGCAGTTCGACCCTGAGAAACGCAGAGGCCAGTTTGAAGAGCGAAGAATTGTATGCCGGAACAAGGAAACAGAGTGTCACTGTTCATCTGGTATGGAGCTACTTGGGCAAACTAACACAATAAGAAAAACACCCTGTCCCAATAACCACTACGAAAAACTCTATGGATGCTGCTTCCCAAAGAAACAAAATTATGCTTCACTGTGGGTTTACTTTCAGAATGGTCTCTTCATGCGTCATGACAAGTTTATGTGACTACCGTAAATAGCTAAAGCTCTAGGATCATCGTCAAAAAAGAAAGAAAGGCTTCTACTTTCTACCCCCCCGCCCCTCGCCCAATGTTAAACAAAACTTAAGTGTTTATGCGCCTAATTGTAGTGTTATATCCCAACATTGCATAGGGGGAAAGGGGGGGACGAAGAAAATTTGGTTGAAAGGAAAACCATCTTTCTTGAGGATTAGAATGAACTGCTTTAAACCTGAACAACCTACCCAACTGCTTTTATCAGGGCTTGTAGATTCGACAGAGCTACCACGCACGTTCGCAGGGTAAGAAGAAAATACAAACAATTTTCCCGCCCGATTAGGTATTCGCCGAGTCATCTGGACTTTCTCGGGCGAGGGTCTGTTTCCTGTGGCTGTATTTATTTTCTTCAAATCAAATTACTTCTCTGCGTCGTTGATTTATTTCCCTATTTCTCCGGACTAAGATTTATGGTGACTTACAGTTTTAAATTATAGCAGTGACCTTGATCTTGCTCTTGACTTTAGTATGGTGTGGCATAGGAAAAGAAGAGTGGAAGACAGTCGGGTTTTGTGAGAGGTCAGGGCCTTCTAAGTCAGCTCTTTATAAGTTATACAAAGAAAAAAATGATACCGATGACGATGAAGAATGTACAATACCCATTATTGTATTTTCCACATTAACTGATGTAAAGGATCAATTTGCTCTTGGCTGAGATACGTCGCAAAAATAGCAAAGTGAGGAGTACATCTGGGGCAAAGATGGTAAATAGCACATTTGCATACGAATCTACACCGGGTGGTATATAAGGGACAAATGTGGCATTTGTCATCTTTGCCTCAGATTTACCCTTCCGCTTTCACATTATTGCAAAATATTTGCCAAGAGCAAATTTGTGCAAATCCATTTTCTTTTCGTCCAGTTGGATGAGTTGGCAGAAAACACTGAGGACGAATGTGACTACGACTGCGAATCGTTCATTCCATTTGATCTCATGTCATTTGCCCGGCAGGTTGCCCGTGGAATGGTAAGGAATGTTCTGTCGTTAATTCGGTAAATGCAAGTCGAAACTGAATGAGAAAGACCTCAGAAACTCACCGATAGCAAGTTCATGAACAGAAAAAGTTGGTCTTAAAAACAAAGTTTCTCCTTGTGTCTCTAAACTCTCTTCTTGGTATTTGGCACGGTTAAAAACTGTATGTTAACATTATCCTGCTTAATTGTTTGAACATGCAACTGACTAAAACGATCTGAGTGTTTATTCAAAAACAGTCAACCAGGTTCGTGTCAACGCCATTTTCGATTTTATAGAACATTTTAACCCTATTCAGACCGTTTTTATTTCTTTTGTTGCTTTCTGCTCCAAAATCGTTCATGGTACGGCCACCAAAATTGCACATAATAACGTATTCATCGCCTGAACGATTGACATAATGACGTAATGTCACGTCATTATGATGCCATATTGTTGAATTTATTGGCGGAATCCAAATTTCATCAATTTTCTCCTCTCAAAGTAGACATAAAGACTTAAATATGTGTCCGATAAAATCAAGATGTTAACTAACACTTATTATGACGTTGTTTATTATTAAAGAAAGAACTGGAACCATCTGCCATCTTGGACCTGCCATTTTGAATAAATCAAATGTATATCAATTTACCTAAAACAAATTTATAATTAACTAAGATAGTGCGCGCGTTCTGATTGGTTAAAAACCTATAGTTTAATGTGCCGGTAAACTCATAGAAAACTTAAAGTTATTTTATAAAAGCAATAGACCACACTTTCTATGGGTTTACCGGCGTGATAACCCATTTGGGATGTTGGGAGAACACTCCAAAAGCTTTTAAATCACTCGCCTTCGGCTCGTGATTTACACGCTTTTCTCGTGTTTTCCCAACATCCCGCGTGGGTTATCACGCCGACAAACCCATGGAAAATGTGGTCTCTTGCTTAAATAAATGGAAGTAATTGTGATAGACTGAAGGATGCAAAAAAATCTGCAAGTTATGAAATTCTTGAAGAGAAATAAACACCAGTACTGTTGAAAATTGAACTCATCGTCTGCCATTTGCTCATTCTGAATTTTTCTCATTTAGTAACTAAATAACCTAGACTACATAAACAGCTTTAATCAAGTAAAGATAGACAAGAAAAACCTTTTTTCACAGAAATAATGCAAAGTTTTGAAATATATAGGCTGTTAAAACTCAGCTAAAACTCGGATACCATGGCGACGTCAATGTTGACATATACGTCACGACGACTAGGAAATGTTCCTGGGAAAGATTTTGAACGGTTTTAACCTGTTTATGTTTTTACAGAAGTAAAAATGAGATGTAAATAAATGCAGGTTGTTGACGCTAGAAGGAACTTCATAAAAAACTGAATTTAGGAATCACTGGGAAGACCCTAGCCTGAGAAAATAGGGAGCTTTAGCATCGACGACGGCAACGGCAGCGAAAACGTCAGTTTTAAAATGACTGAGTTCCCGTTTTTTCATTCTTTGTCGCGTTTATTCCAATTTGCTGAAAAAAGGCAAGTGTAGGCGAATTTCCCTGGAGTTGATTTCTTGAGGACCGCACTCAAGTTTAGAGAGAGAAAAAGAGATACGTCGTCGCTTGTTTACGTCCTCCATAAAACTTGCAATTAGGCATTTTCACGGCGTAGTCGTGCAAGGACGGTGAATGTTTTTTTACAAAAAAGCGTGATGCACGTGCAAAGTTGTTGTTTTGCGTAATAAACCTATTGCTTTTTTGACGTTTTGGTTGCCGTCGCCGTCGTCGTTGCTAAAGCTCCCTAATAGCTGACATTTGGCGACGCCACCATCCTTGGTTTCCCCAAAAAATGACACCTGAGAAACGAGCGCAGAAATTTCCAGATCTTGGTAGTGCCTCTGATAGGTCGTGCCGCGTGGGAAATTTGCTATAACCAATCAGAAGCACTATTCAGATCTGGGAAGTGACGCGTCATCAGTATGGAATTTCTGCGCTCGTTTTTCAGAGGTTATTTCGCGGGAAAACCGGTGGTGGCTTCGCGAATTTCTCAGGCTAGGAAGACCGTATTAAGGCACGTCTTAATCACTGTATGCGAGCCAGTAATGCCGCCTTCGAAAGGTCTTAAAGCCTGAAAATGAAGGCTTGATATTGTATAGAAGAATTTAAATACTTTTGGTTTAAGTGGTAGTTACAAAACAAACCTCAGAAGTTCTTGCTTACAAGAAATCCTTAGTCCCGAAATCATTATCTTAAGAAGCTCCAGCTGCCGGATAAAGTCCAGTAAATTAAATATGGGCATTTTTACTACGGTAGATTAAACTGGCATCGGATTATCCTTTAAGTTAATTATTTGCAATTTTCAGAGCTACCTCGCAGAAAAAGGCCTTGTTCACAGAGATCTAGCCGCGCGAAACATCCTTGTGGCACACGGTAAAAAGCTTAAGATTGCTGACTTTGGTTTGATGCGGGAATTACATCATGGGATGTACGAAGTGAAAAGGCAAAAGAGACTGCCGATCAAATGGATGGCACCAGAATCACTGTATGAACAAATTTTCAGTTGCAAGAGTGATGTGTAAGTAAACAGTATAACGTAGTCCACACACTACAGAGCAGAGATTAGATCAGTAAGATCAAGGCTAACCCTAGTGAAGAAACAGACCTGTCGTGTTCCGTTCTTCCACTTTTTTCATTATTTTCACGCTTTTCTTCATATTTTGAATGTAAACGGATAACTGGGTATGGTAAGAAAAAAGCCAAAATACTGCACTGATATCAAGTGTGAAGCTGGCTTTTAACCTTAAGTAGCCGCAAGACCCCATTTACACGGGTCCGGACAAATTTTAGAACACACGGTTCTATATAGGATTTTTCGTTTGGGGGAGAAGTCGCGAGTGGCCGAAGGCCACGAGCTTCCTCTTTTTAAAAGAATATGCACTGAGATGCAATCTGGTGTATTTTGAGACCCAATTGTGTCCTCAGACAATGATTACTTACTTCATGTGTACTGACCTCGTCGCGTCTGGATGATTTTTCCGATATAGTTACTTATATACTGTAATAACAACAATATTTTTTTTGGGGGGGGGACGGAGTGGGGAAGTTGGGCATTTTGGGGCCCGGAGGAAGCTTCTAACCCTCAAATACCCTAGATAGAATCCTGGAACGGACAAACTCTTGCACGGATCCGCCTCTCCTTTACCCGGAACCGGCCAGGACCGGCGGATACGTGCACGTCTTTGAACAGAAAAGAGTACCACGACTTGTGGTTTGTATAAACTGGTTGCACAGGTAAAAATTCGTCCGTTCAAAATTTTGGCCGAAGCCGTGTAATGAGATATGTCCAGAAATGCACGCATTGGCGAAAACGGCAGAAATGGCGATTAATCGCCAAAATCGCCAAACTGTGAACAAAAATTCAAATGAGATGGCAAAGGGGCCCTTTGGAAAGTGGCGATTTTGGCGAAAATGGCGTAGTTGGCAAAAATGGCAGAAATGGCGACAGTCGCCAAAATCGCCAAACTGTAAACAAAAATTCAAATGAGTTGGCAAAGTGGCCCTTTGGAAAGTGGCGATTTTGGCGAAAATGGCAGAAATGGCGATTAAACGCCAAAATCGCCAAATTGTAAACAAAAATTCAAATGAGATGGCAAAGGGGACCTTTGGAAAGTGGCGATTTTGGCGAAAATGGCGTATTTACAAAAGGGAGAGAATGTTCGTTCAAGCCAACCACACCAAATTTCATGACCCACAGCTAGTCCACTAATTACTCGAGGAGAGGCCCACCAAGTCCTTGAAATGCTACTGACTAATTCCTTACCATGGACACTCTAACTTTTGAGGTTCGATGTAGACCTAAACAATCGACTGCGAAACGCCAGGAACCGTGCGTTTCGCAGTCGGTTTTGATTTAAGCTGCCTCAAAAGTTAATGGAACTGATGATAAGAGAATTGACACCAATGAGGATTGTTTAGGTCTACATCGAACCTCAAAAGTTAGAGTGTCCATGGTAAGGAATTATTATCATTTCAAGGACTTGGTGATTGTCTCCTCGAGTAATTGGTGGATTAGCTGTGGGTCATGAAATTTGGTTTGGTTGGCTTGAACGCATACTCTCTCTCTTTTGTAAGACTTTGAAAGGAATAAACCGTAAAAAAGCAAATGATGCTAGTTTGATATTTCAGCGCATCCCATTACCGCCTTGGTAAGTCAAGCGAGATCGAAAGTAAGAAAATGTTTACTTAACCTGTGAAGTACATGGCACAAATACATAAGCTTAAGGGAAACGACTTCCATTCGTTGTTTTCAGATATATTTGATTCAGTTGTATTTGATAAATATTACTTCACAGTTAAATAAAGCCGTTTGTGATATATCTGATTCAGTTGTATTTGATAAATGTTGCCTCACAGCTATTGGGGCCTCTTATTAGGCATGTAATTTGAACTTTTTTTTTAGTAATGTTGCCTCACAGTTATAGGGACGTCTTTAGTTATTTAATTTGAAGGGGCCACTTTTGGCATCCAATTTGAATATTTGCCACATTCTGGATATCGCCAACCCCTTGGCGATTTTCGCCAAAATCGCCAGTCTCCTAGGGGTCGGGACGTTTATCGCCATTATCGCCAGCCCTCTGGCGATTTTCGCCAAAACCACTAATTTTGCCAAAATCGCCAGTCTCCAAGGGGCCTCTTTTGGCATCCAATTCAAATCGCCAGAGGCTGGCAATNGGCCCTTTGGAAAGTGGCGATTTTGGCGAAAATGGCAGAAATGGCGATTAAACGCCAAAATCGCCAAATTGTAAACAAAAATTCAAATGAGATGGCAAAGGGGACCTTTGGAAAGTGGCGATTTTGGCGAAAATGGCGTATTTACAAAAGGGAGAGAATGTTCGTTCAAGCCAACCACACCAAATTTCATGACCCACAGCTAGTCCACTAATTACTCGAGGAGAGGCCCACCAAGTCCTTGAAATGCTACTGACTAATTCCTTACCATGGACACTCTAACTTTTGAGGTTCGATGTCGACCTAAACAATCGACTGCGAAACGCCAGGAACCGTGCGTTTCGCAGTCGGTTTTGATTTAAGCTGCCTCAAAAGTTAATGGAACTGATGATAAGAGAATTGACACCAATGAGGATTGTTTAGGTCTACATCGAACCTCAAAAGTTAGAGTGTCCATGGTAAGGAATTATTATCATTTCAAGGACTTGGTGATTGTCTCCTCGAGTAATTGGTGGATCAGCTGTGGGTCATGAAATTTGGTTTGGTTGGCTTGAACGCATACTCTCTCTCTTTTGTAAGACTTTGAAAGGAATAAACCGTAAAAAAGCAAATGATGCTAGTTTGATATTTCAGCGCATCCCATTACCGCCTTGGTAAGTCAAGCGAGATCGAAAGTAAGAAAATGTTTACTTAACCTGTGAAGTACATGGCACAAATACATAAGCTTAAGGGAAACGACTTCCATTCGTTGTTTTCAGATATATTTGATTCAGTTGTATTTGATAAATATTACTTCACAGTTAAATAAAGCCGTTTGTGATATATCTGATTCAGTTGTATTTGATAAATGTTGCCTCACAGCTATTGGGGCCTCTTATTAGGCATGTAATTTGAACTTTTTTTTTAGTAATGTTGCCTCACAGTTATAGGGACGTCTTTAGTTATTTAATTTGAAGGGGCCACTTTTGGCATCCAATTTGAATATTTGCCACATTCTGGATATCGCCAACCCCTTGGCGATTTTCGCCAAAATCGCCAGTCTCCTAGGGGTCGGGACGTTTATCGCCATTATCGCCAGCCCTCTGGCGATTTTCGCCAAAACCACTAATTTTGCCAAAATCGCCAGTCTCCAAGGGGCCTCTTTTGGCATCCAATTCAAATCGCCAGAGGCTGGCAATTTTTCGCCACTTTTGCCATTTTCGCCATTGCATGCATTTCTGGACATAAGTGAAACAAACGGACAAACATACTAGACAAATAAAACAAGGATTTCTCTAACCAGACAATGATCAGTTATGGATTCACACTCCCCCCCTGATTTATCCAACAGTGGTTTTCAGTGATGCTCTGTGAATTTCATTTTCTTTTCTGCAGAGGGTTTCGTGTCTCTGAAATTGAATAACTTTATGAAGAGTTACAAAATCCATGCACACGGATAAATCACTATCCACTGGATAGCGCAATTGGTTTCCCTAACACTTATCCATCGGAAAGTGATTTATCCGGTGGATAGCGTTTCAAATCCAACTTTTGAACAACTGGGGCCAGATGTTAACGTGCAGGATCTTGACATCGATGATAGTGCGCTCATATGTTTTGTGATTCTTGCATTAAGTTGCTGTTGTTGTTTTTTCTTTTGAGTGCTGTTTTTTTCTTTTCGTTTTGATAAAATATAGTTTGAAAACAAATCTGATAAATTCACTAATTAAATGCTAAATATCAAAAACTTGAGATAACCATTATATTACTTTTTTTTCACAGTTGGTCGTTTGGAGTTGTCATGTGGGAAATAGCAACCCTTGGTAATGTTACAAAATGACAGGTTCTTTTTAGCAAATCCATACACCCACTAGGGAAAAAAAAAGTCAAGAGAGGTTGAAGCCCGCTTGAATGTTTTGCTACCTTTACCATGTTTTGCTACTGATTAAGCGTTTACAAAGTAGTCCATCGTGAGCTCCTCAAGATATTATAGAAAACGTTGGCTATAAAGATCCTGGCAACTCGTACGTTATTCAAAATTGTAATGTATCGATTTTATTGTCTACCGGAAGTTGTGTTAGCGGAAGTTCTCGGTTACTGTAAACGTGCAAAGGATCATGGATATTTATGTGGGCCATGCTTTCCGGGTGTCATGGCGGCCGAATGAAGTGTAGTTCCTTTTAAAGTTAAATCTGATTTATTACACGGCCATCCGGGCGTCATTGTTACATTGGCGACGAGGATTCAATTCGTTTTGTGAGGTAGTGGATGTTTTGGAAGTCATTTGTGCGGAAAGTCCTCGTATTTTGTCAGGAAGATGACGGACGACAGTGGAACCACTTCGAGTACAGCTTCAAGTTCACAAGCTTCGCCAACCGCGACGTTTGTTCCTCTACTTGATGTGGCCAGCCTTCCTCCCTTCAATCCAAAGGAAGATCCGAACACCCTTGCAGTTCGCTGGAAGTTGTGGAAACGCTCGTTCAATCTGTATTTGGTGGCAAAAGGGATTACGAAAGATGAACAGAAAACCGCATTGCTGTTGCATACTGGAGGGTTGAATTTTCAGGAGCTTTATTACACGTTATTGACCGGTACGGAAATCAAGCCGTTCGCAGAGAGTATGGAGTTGTTGGATAACTATTTTGCACCGCAGTTAAACGTTCCATTCGAAAGGCATCAGTTTAGGCAAATGGAGCAAGCGTCAGGAGAGTCGGTGGATCAGTTTGTTTGTCGGTTGAGGCAGAAAGCGATCTTCTGCGAGTTTGAAAATGTTGATGAGGCAATAAGGGATCAGCTTATTGAGAGATGCAGGGACCCCAGACTTCGCCGTAAGTTCCTGGAGAAAACAAATGCTACTCTGAAGGATTTACAAGATTTGGCTCGTGTGCAGGAAGCAGTGAACATGCAGGTCAAGGCTATGGATCAGTCATCCGGTCAGGTGAATGCTGTTTCCGGCAAACCTCACAGCAAAGGAAAAGGAAAAGGGACAGCGCAGGGTAGAAACAGAGGAAATAAGTCTGGTAAACCGTCGGGTGGTTCTCAGGAGACAAAAGTAAGAGGCTGTTTTCGCTGTAATTACACTGACCATATGGCACGTGACCCGAATTGTCCTGCCCGTAGCAAGAAATGTAATGCATGTGGCGAGATTGGACATTTTGCAGTCTGTTGCAAAACAAAGGAACGCAAACGTCTTACAAGGGATGACGAGGGAAGGAATAATACACGGGGTAGAGCCTATCAACTATCAGAGGATTCAGCCACTGGACAACAAGATTATTATGCATTTACAGTTGGAGTCAGTCAGCCTACAAGTGGTAGTGAAGTTGATTTGAAGGTTGGAGGAGTGACGTTACCAGGGGTACTTATTGATTCTGGAGCGTCGTGCAATGTGATTGATCAAGCAACCTGGGAAGTTTTGAAGAAGAAGAGTGTTCAGTGTGAGTCCAAGAAATCAAGCAAAAAGTTGTTTGCTTATGGACAGAAAGATCCTATTGAGGTGATTGGGACATTTGTGTCTGAGATTGTGTGCGAGATCAGTGGCAACAGTTGTGTGGACGAATTCACAGTGGTTAAAGGTCCAGGAAGATCTCTACTGGGAAAGAACACTGCAGAGAAGTTGGGCGTGTTAAGGGTCGGTCCAGATGTGTGTTCATTAACTGTTGAAGGAAGTGATGCGGACATCCGTGAGAAGTATAGAGAGGTTTTTACGGGGGTTGGAAAGCTGAAGGATTTTCAGCTGAAATTACATGTAAGAGACGATGTCACGCCGGTTGCACAACCCGTACGGAGACTGCCATTTGGGTTAAGAGCCAAGGTTGACGAGAAGTTGGATGAGTTGTTAGCCAAAGACATCATCGAGGAGGTGTCACACAACCCAACTGAGTGGGTGTCGCCGTTGGTTGTTGTCCCGAAGACAGACGGTGACATTCGGATTTGCGTGGACATGCGCAGGGCGAATTCAGCAATAGAGAGGGAAAGACACCCAATCCCTACAATTGAGGAAGTATTGTACGACCTTAATGGCTCAACTGTCTTCTCAAAGCTCGATCTCAAGTGGGGCTTCCACCAGGTGGAATTGGATGAAAAATCGCGCGAGATCACGACGTTTGTTACACACCGTGGTTTGTACAGGTACAAACGTTTGATGTTCGGGGTAACATCGGCGCCTGAAAAGTACCAGAAAATTGTGGCGGATGTTTTGCATGGTTGCGAGGGAGTGGCTAATTTGGCAGATGATTTGATTGTGCATGGTTGTGGCATAAAGGAACACGACAGGAATTTGCATGCTGTACTGACCCGATTGAAAGAGAAAGGACTAACCTTGAATGGGGACAAATGCCAGTTTCGTCTTCCCAAGCTTACATTCTTCGGTCATGATCTGAGCAGACAAGGTGTTGCGCCCAGTGAAGAGAAAGTAGCTGCCATCTTGAACGCAAGCCCTCCACAAGATGCTTCACAGGTCAGATCATTTGTTCAGCTTGTACAGTATTCTGCAAAGTTTCTTCCCAACTTCGCGCAAGAAGCAGAACCACTCAGGAGCCTCCTGAGGAAGAATGAGCCTTTCATCTGGGGTGAAGCACAGGAAAGGTCATTCCAGAAGTTGAAACAGCTAGTTGCACAGGCCACTACGCTTGCATATTTCAGAGGAGACTGTAACACACGTATTATTGCCGATGCAGGTCCACAGGGTTTAGGTGCAGTGCTGACTCAACTTCAAGACGGCGAGTGGCGAGCAATCTCGTACGCGTCCAGAAACCTCACTGAAGTGGAGCGGAGATACAGCCAGACCGAGAAAGAGGCCCTTGCCCTAGTATGGGCTTGTGAGAGGTTCAACATTTATGTATACGGGCGCAAATTTGAACTTGAAACTGATCACAAGCCACTCGAGTGTATTTTTGGCAGGCTTTCAAAACCATCAGCACGTATCGAACGTTGGGTTCTGAGGTTGCAGGGGTATGACTACAGAGTTGTTTATCGGCCTGGCAAAGCGAATATCGCAGACTCTCTCTCAAGACTCAATCAATGTAACCCTAAAGACACAAGTGGGGAGGAATTTGACTTTGTCAAGGCAGTCGCTGAGGAAAGCTTACCTGTTGCCCTGACAGCGAAACAAGTCGAATTGGTTTCTGATAGTGACCCAGAAATTGCTAGCCTGAGACAGTACATTTTAAGTGGGGACTGGTCTCAATGTAGGATGACAGCTTATGTGTGTGTCAAGGATGAATTGTGTGTGTTAGGCAAACTTGTTTTGCGAGGTACGAGAATTGTTGTTCCGAAGGCTTTACGGGGAGAAGTCTTGCGTCTTGCCCACGAGGGACATCAGGGCATCGTAAAAATGAAGGCACGTTTAAGGACAAAGGTTTGGTGGCCAAAGATTGACTCAGACGCAGAGCAGGTGTGTAAGTCTTGTCATGGTTGCCAAGTCGTAGGTGAATTCCAGGTTCCTGAGCCCATGAAGAGAGTGAAGCCGCCTACTGGACCCTGGCAAGACATAGCCATAGACCTGATGGGCCCCCTTCCCACTGGAGAAAGTTTGCTCGTAGTCGTAGACTATTACAGTAGATTCTACGAGGTAGCGATCATGTGCTCAACAGCAGCTAAGAGAGTGGTGGATGTACTGACACAGATATTCTCCAGATATGGATTTCCATTTACACTCAAGTCTGACAATGGTCCTCAGTTTTGCTCTGCGGAGTTTGAGAAGTTTCTCTCTGATCACGGAATCGAACACTTAACTTCCCCACCGCTGTGGCCGCAGGCCAATGGACATGTTGAGAGACAGAACAGAACTCTGCTTAAGACTTTGAAAGTTGCTCACGTCGAGGGCAAAAACTGGCGTGAAGAACTGCAGAAGTTTCTGCTAGCATATAGAACCACACCGCAAACAAGCACTGGTGTTACTCCTGCTTTCCTTATGTTTGGCAGAGAGTTGAAAACCAAACTTCCAGAGTTGAGGCGCGCTGGTAACCTGTTGGACGAGGGGGTCAGAGATCGTGACTGGAATCACAAGTTCGCCCACAAGGAACATGCTGACAACAAGCGGGGTGCAGCCGAAAGCCCTGTAGTGCCTGGAGATCTGGTTTTACTGAAGAACACGAAAACGTCTGGCAAGCTAGAAGCAAATTTCGAGAGTGAGCCATACACAGTGCAGACTAAGGAAGGCAGTGAGGTGACTGTTAGGTCAAAGGAGGGTGTGGAATACAGGCGGAACAGTTCATTTGTTAAGCGGTACAACCCACCAGGGGAATCCCCAGAAGCCACAGAGGCCGCTTCTCAAGAAGCACCCAATACTCTTCCACCGGAGGAGAGTATAGCGACATCAAGACCAAGGCGGACTGTCAGAATGCCGGAGAAGTACAAGGACTATGTACTTTATGAACTGAACTCTGTTGACACGTTGGACTTATGTTGAAATCTGTTAGATTTGATTTCATGTTATTAGATTTTATTGAACAGTCTTATTGAGATAACTCAATGCGAGCAGATCAGTTTTCATACAGATTTATTTTTCGCTGTTAAGTGCCTTATTGACTTTTTCTCGTAGTCTGTTTGTTTCTAAAGAAAGGAAGGGATGTAATGTATCGATATTATTGTCTATCGGAAGTTGTGTTAGCGGAAGTTCTCGGTTACTGTAAACGTGCAAAGGATCATGGATATTTATGTGGGCCATGCTTTCCGGGTGTCATGGCGGCCGAATAAAGTGTAGTTCCTTTTAAAGTTAAATCTGATTTATTACACGGCCATCCGGGCGTCATTGTTACAAAAATGACCACCATCTTGCATTGTACTGATAACTTCGATTTATGCAAATAGTTTAGAAACCAGATTACAGTGTAGTAGGGGGCTCCTGAATCCCGAGTGCAGTTTAGGAACTAAACTGCTCGAACTCTGTTATTAGTCTCGCTTGCATTAGCAGCAAGACTCATAATCTGCAAGCCCTTTTTTCTTTGTATTTAGTACACAAAAAGGCGGTTGTGTTCCCAGGTGTTCCTAGTGCAGACCGTGGAAACTGGGACTAAGAATCATTGCTTGACCGAAGCCACGCATGTTTTGCGACGAAAAATTAAGAAAGATTAAATTTAGAGCTTTTCTACAAGAGGTCGGTCTATGAATTCTATCGCTTGAAAGCGTCAATTATTTTGGAACTAGTACACACTACAGTGGTCGAAAAAAAAAGGAATAATCTTCTTAAAATTAGCAAAACCGGGATGGTCGGGTGTTGTAAACTTTCATTGTATGCAAATGGGTCTTGTGATGAGCATGCGGTTTATTTAATTTTCGGCGATGATTGAAATGATGTGCCATGTAAATCACTTTTGTGATCTCTGGCAATGATGTAATTTTTCTGGAATCGAGGCTGTTGTATTTTCGTTTATTTATACACGCGTACAGCCTGTGACCGCAGAGGTATTTCCGGTCGTCGCTAACACGCGTTCTAAATCAATTCTTTAGCGAGTGAATCCTGTTTCGTGAAGAATTAATCACCTCCTTACTTCAAGTAAGCGAGACTTAACGCCGCTGTAAGACCCTTCTTTTTTAAAAAATTTTCATGGCTTATAGAGTTAATACTTTTCTCTTTTTTCTCTTTTAACCTAAATTAAACTGTAATTTAATCAAAGGGTAAGTAATTAGTTTAACTATATCCTGCCCTCTCCATTTATTCTTGTAACCTGATATTTAATTCAGTCTTCAAATAGCATCTTCATCTTCAAATCTTGTAATACAATACAAATGGCTTGTAGAATAAATAAATGGAGGAAAAAATAAACTAAACTGAAACTAAACTAAGGAAACAGTGTTTCTGGCACATTTTCATTACTTTTCTTTGTTTCGAAAAAACTTCTAGTCTTAATCTGGTATAAAATTATGAAGAGTTAATCAATGCGTAATGACTATTCCGGGAATAATCAATTTTTCGTCTATACTTTATAGGTGGTTCGCCGTATCCGCTATTAAATAACATCGATGTCATGAGACGTCTAAAGACAGAATACCGCATGGAAAAGCCCGACTTGTGCCCTGATGACCTGTAAGTTTTTTAAAAAAATGTTGACTAGCGACGGAAAAAAGGATTTTTATCCCCTTTATCTTTCTTGTTGGTAGTTCACTGAAAACTCCATTATAAAAAATATATTATACGTAGACTGGACTATATAATGATTTAGTAAAATCCAACTAAAGGTCTGTTATCAATGCTGCGTTCTGATTGGTTGAGCTACTACTGGGCTATATGTTATAGCCCACCAGTAGCGAAAAGCGTTGGCTCTGAAAACCAAAACTATGGCGGCTGAATCGCGTTTTGCTAGCTAATTATTTTTTTATTCTCGATATTTTTGACCAACTAGTTGGATTTTGCTAAAACAATTATTGCTCTTGCCTCCATCTGCCTCTGAGTCAATAGCCCAGTCGGCCTTCGGCCTCATAGGCTATTGACTCAGAGCCTATTCGGGCTCTAGGAATTACTGTTAAATATTTTTTCGAGATCGCAAATGGAAGTCTCGTGACAATGAAGTCAATTGGGAGTACCTCCAGGCTGCAGTGCGCCAGTGTGCGACGCTTCACAAAAAAATTATTACAGCAACTCTTAGATAACTTGGATTTCTCAGTAATTAGGGTATAACATAAGTGTCGACTGAAGACTGGATGTTTAATACATAAAAAAGTTTGCTACTTCTTGGATGTTTCCGAAAGGTTTTTTAACTCTTAGTATTCACAATTATCCCCCACACATGCTCCACGGTTGAACTTGCGTGATTTAAAAAAATGAAAATATACATGTAGAATATATATATATATGGGTTAAACGTAAAGCATGAGCTCGTGGGTTGGTGTATGTGTACCCCTTGCTTTGATTTACTGGTAATTCGTGATCCACCTTCCCCTCGCATGTCGTGGTGGAACTGCTGTGTGGTTCCCAGCCAACAGCTCCCACTTGTGTCTTGTAGAGCTGGCGCTTGATAGACTCCTTTGCACTCACCTCCACAGTAAGGATTTTTGAGACACGGGTTTTCCCAGTTCATTAACCCAACGGCTGTGCCACGCTGGTGGGACCCAATAAGGGCGAAAAAGCTGTCTGTGGTTGCCACTGCCCCTGAAATCTTTGCTTGTTGGCACTTAGCGATAGCTATAACTAGTAATTATGATAATAAAAAAATGTAATTGTCAGTGCTCCTTTATAAAAAAATTTCTCTCACAGTCCTTGAACTGCCCTAAAGGTCAAGCCTGTTGGGCTTTACTACTTGTCTGTCTCTCTGGGTCACATATGGGGTTCCACTGCTCTCTTTGGGAAGCTGGGAATGCTGCTCTTGG
Source organism: Porites evermanni (assembly GCA_942486025.1). NCBI lineage: Eukaryota > Metazoa > Cnidaria > Anthozoa > Scleractinia > Poritidae > Porites > Porites evermanni. The sequence continues at coordinate 5,862 of CALNXI010001037.1, read as the reverse complement.
GATGGTGGATCTGGCAGCACTGCAGGAGGTGCAGCTTGATTAGACTCTTCCTTGGCAACAGTCAGGTTTGCTCTGTTCTCTAATGACGGTTCAGGATCTATCTCTTGTTCCGGGGCGGGAAAAACTCGTAGATGCTGTCTGTTACGGCGGTAGTTTCTCCCGTCTTCAGTTTGCACTACATAAGATCTTGGGGTGTTGTTGGAACTTGCTACGGTAGCACACAGAGAGTAAATAATGTTCTCCACGAAATTCAAATAAATCTGTTCCGATCTTCTTCCAAGGAAGTGATGGTGGAATAGTAGGTTTCAGAGGCTCTCAGGGCTGCTTGTTAGCGTAGTTTGCGCACACACCATAATTGGTCACCATCTGCTCAATGTCCACTGACCGACATTCCAGGCCAAAATAGCACATCCCGGGCTCTCTGTCTGCACTTGACTTTCCTAGATGACACTTGTGAATCCGACGAAACATTTCAGCTCTCATGCTTTTTGGGACTATCAGGCGAGTTTCTTTGAAGAGAGAAGCCCATCTGCTGTTGCTACTTTATCTCGAAATGACCAATAGGGTCTTGCTTCGGTAGGAACTTGCCGCTTAGTATCTGGCCACCCATTCGTCACCAAAGTACGAACTGCCTGCAACTCAGCATCGAGTGTGGTTTCTTTTTTGATTGATTCTTCATATCGCTCCTCCGAGACAGATAGGAGCAGGTTTATTTCTTGAAAGGCCTCGAATCCTTCCTCTTCAGCACTTGGCACAGCTGCTCTTCTTAGGGTGTCTGCTACAATTTGTTTATTCCCAGGAATGTATCGGACTTCGACATCTTCTCTTTACCTTTAATTCGTGGACGCATTTGTTTTGGACGTTTCTTCTTTTCTATGGCATTCACTGTTGGGTTCACCCTTCGATAGTTTTTTCAGGCTGTTTAAATTCTTTTCGTGGTTTCGACCAATTTCAACTGCTTTTTCAAGCGTCAATTCTTTGGCCAAATCGAGACACTTTTCGCGAACTTTTGTGTACTTGCAGCGGAAAAAGATCGCATCACTAACCATACGCTCCTCTTCTTGATAGTCACAATCTTTGACTAGAATTTTCAGATCTGTCACAATGGATTCAAAACCCTCGCTCTCTCCTTGGCTTCTTTCACTGAATTTCAAGGCAGCCATAATGTGCTTTGTTTCTAGGCGCGCAGTACTCTTGAAACGTCTGCAGTACTACCTTCAGTTTCAAAGCGACTTCGGGCTTTGCAAATGCGAATCCTTCGAATACATCTAATCCTTTGTCACTAACCCACAACTTTAAGTAACTTACTTTGATTGCGTCTTCTTTGTCGTGCAGCGGACCATCAAAGATACAAGAGGCTTTCCGGCAAAAACGACGCTATTCTTGGTGTAAGTCTTGTATGGTCCACGACATGTCCGCATTCTTGTATTTCGCCATTGTCGTCGAATTTCCACGCCCTACACACGAAAACACAATCGATCGACCCCGTCCTTTTTCGGGGAAATGTCAGCTCGATGGCTTGTTCTCTCCGACACCATGTAAGATAATAAGCTACTCAAGATGGCTGACAGTGAAAGCATGTTTATTCCCAAAGTCAGTCACTTGACATATAAGAAATGACTTGCTAGGGAGGGGAAAGTCTTTGACGCAATACATTTATAATGTTATATAACAGATTTCGATTAAGATCAATCTGTTTAGGTATCCGTCTTTAAAACGCTTAAAAAATATTAGGTGTGTCAGCAAAAATTACCTGTCAGATAAAAAGGACACCTAAAGTTGTTTTTCTTTGAATGATCATGTTTAAGGTAATTCCCTTGTTTTGCACTGCGCACCCTCTACTGCGCATAACATTGCGACATCCAAGATGGCGGCGGTTCTTCCCACTAGCAGAAAAAGAACAAACAAGGGCCGCTTTTGCAGAGCTAAGCAATAATAATGCCGCAGATCGGCTGACAGCTTCCTGGTTTGCTATCGAAAAACAAGAAAATGAAAGAAATGTGCGTGATCTGCAGTGGTTTTTCACTTCGCGGCCGTCGAGTTGAGGAGTTATTAAAATGTCCTGGCTGAGGCTTTGGATTATGGGGGCTGTGAAGCCTGTGGGACAGCTCTACGGCTCTCCAACTGCATTAACGAGCCAGTATCTGGCCTGTGATCTCTACTGTACATATGTTGTTCAAACTCCGAGAGTGGAGAGACGAATATGTCTGGAACAAATAAGACACACCGTAGCAGCAGAACCACGCGAGGGAGACCAGTCTTTGATGTAAAGCGAACATATGAAGAATAGGAATCAATATTCTTTTCTTCAAGTTTCTTTGTCAAGCATTATTGTGCAAAAGCAAAAACATCGAACCCTAGCTCACTGGAATTAAACAGAACGCCGGCGCTATAGCATAGTCCAAGATAAAGATTCACAACTCCAAAATCTCATCAAATCTTGACTTACCTCATTCCTTGATATTTAATGTACTATTTTCAAGTTTGAATTTCTGTGTTGGATATATCAAACCCCATCTTTTTATTGCTTTTTTTTAATGTTCATATCATGAATATTGATTATGCCAAGTTTCAAAAAAAGTTTGATAGTAGAAAAATTTCAAGGGAATTGCCTGAAACGCCGAACACTTACTTAGTGGTGGCCCGGCACAACGATGTCCGTATTGAAGGAAGAGTTGTATAGATAAGTAGCTGTTCCGATAGCTGTATAGCTATTTAAAGTCTTTTACTTTATTATAATTTAGATATGGATCGATTTATCTTTAAATTTGCCGGGAAATAAGATTATTTTACGTAATTATGACGAACTAAAAAGGCGAGGAAGCCACTGAGGAATCACTGAGGCTTTATAATACAGCTAAGCTTCCCCAACTTATGATAATTTGTAATTTCACGTATAAACTTTAAAAAAACGTTTATGATGTGAAAGCCTCATGGATTCTTTAGGGATATCAAAAGACAACATCGACGATTAAAAATAGGCTGCTTTTGTCCCTATACTTTCTAGATATTCCTTGATGAAAGACTGCTGGAAACAGAACCCTGATGAGCGACCGAGTTTTCCAGAATTGGTTGAAAGATTAGAACAACTGATGCTTCAGGAGGTGGAATATTTAGATTTTAACTTGTTGGACGAAACTAAAGATTACTATCAGGTGCCAGCTGAGTCAAATACGGGGGAAATTGACGACGAGGAGATGTCTTTTGCATAGTACTCCGGCCCCCAAACATGAATAACATGAATACAAGAAATAGATCAGCTGGTCAGTGTACATGTAATGGTAATGATAATGATAATGATTGACAATGACAACAATGATGATGATAACAGTATAGTAGTATAGTATATCTTACAATAAAAGGTTTTCATAACTACGACAAATTATATAAAATATGAACAGAAACAACAAAATTATACGGCATATACCATTTCGATAATAATTATAGTATAATTTAATTAACTAATCAATTGGATTTTTGACTCAGGATCTTTTTTTGTTTTTGAAACATTAGATGGGCATATTTGGCTATAACTTGTGACGTATTGTCATTGTCTAATCTGAGTAAATAATAATGATAATAATAAAGGTCTTAATAAACAATTTATTACGTAAACAGACGTGCAACAATTTACATGGTAATAAAATAAATAAACGAAAGCGAAAAAATACAGAAGGAAAACGACCAAAAAAAATATTCGTTACTATCAAAGAGACTTCTATTAATAAAAACTGATTTAAAACGACTTGTCCGGACATTAAGTAGAATGTAATTATGCGACTTAGTTCTCATCTGCCGTGTTCTCTGGGGAGATAAAAGATCGCTTAACGCAGTGTTGGTGGAAGAGATCCTTCGCCATAACTTCATATCTCTATTACGACGAATGTCCAAGATACTGTGCTGCTTTAAGTAGTAACCTAACCTATAACACCTAGCAAAGAGCTTATCAATTCTACGTAAAAATTTCCTATAAAAAGCGCACCCCCAGACCTCAATAGCATATGTGAAGACTGAAAGGATCAAACTTTGAAAAAGTAAGGCCAAATTCTCAATAGAGTAGCCATAATATTTACATATTCTCATAATGTACAACCTACTGCTAGCCTTACTAAGTAAATAATCAGTATGAGTGTCCCAATTTACTGGCACTTGCTCAAAGGTAACGCCCAAAAGTTTCAGTTTCTCTTTCCTCCCTATGGTCTCTAGTGATTCAGGAGGCGTCCTGGTAGTCTTCCCTCGTAAAAGCAGTTCCCATGTTTTTGTCAAATTAACCTTCATGCAATTGTTCTCGGACCATTCAATAAAGGATAGGACTTTCGTTTCAGACTCATCGAAGCCTACATTTGCCTCAATCGGCAAGCTAACAGTTATGTCTTCTGCAAAATAAACTAAAAGATTCTTATTAGTATTAACAGCTTTGAGATCGTTAATAAAAATAGAAAAGAGGACCTGCCCCAGGACTGTACCTTGAGCAACACCCCTATTTATAGAAACGTATTTAGTACGGTAACCATCGACCACAACTCTCTGCTTTCTCTGATCTAAAAAGCTAATAAGCCAATTATTAATAGATGGATTAATGTTAATTTGCTTCAATTTACTACAGAGGATATTGTCTGATACAGAGTCGAAGGCCTTACTAAAGTCAAAGGAAAAATTCTGACAAAATCGGCATTACCATCAAGCCACTTTAACCATGTATGTTGGCTATAATTAATGCAATAGTAGAGTTATGGCCTTCACGATAGGCAAACTGATCTAAATCGATATAATCGTTGCAAATACTGGAAAGTTCAAAGGAGTCTTCAAACCTATAGCGTTCTATCATGAACTGTTAAATTGATGAAGTTTGCATACTTTTCAGAAATACGAAAATAAAGTTTCTGTCTAAGACTATCGTATTCAGTACAATCAATTAAGAAGTGTTTCTCGTCTTCCATGCAGTTTCTTTTGCAAACTAAACAAAGCCTTTCCTCTAGTGGTATAGAAGCTTCTTTATTTCCCTGTTTGTATACGTAAAGCTGGATTTCTAACTATCTTTAGGTATTCTTCTAAGCGATAATCTTTTTTAATTTCCTTGTTTGTATATTTTTGTCTAGAGTTATCCGAATGTCGTTTTGAGCTTTTAACCAATCTTGAGAAAATTTTTTTCTGCAACTGTTGTTTAATGCTAGAACGAGTGTTCTTAACACATTGCTGATTTTTTATTAACTCGTTTTTGCAGTGCATTTAATAATAATAATAATAATACACTTTATTTAAAGACGGTAGCACGGAATAGTTACAGAAACTAGTAAACTAGTAAATTTGTATTGTTTCGTCACTATTTAATAAGCCATAAAACTGACTGTGATTTCTTGCCTAAATAAAAGCTTCATTTAAGAGACGGTTGTCTGATTTTTGTTCTAATCTTTGTCAGTAACATAAAAGGGAAGCCTTTATGTCTATAGAGGGTATCGACCAAGTTCTGCTCTACAGGCTTTGTTTTCTTTGTACCATGGAACATTTACAGAATTTAATGTGAACTTGCTTAATTGCACTTTTATCAAAGTGTGTCTTATAAGATAGTAGTTCTGGTCGCCATATTTCACAACCATAAAGTAGTACAGGTTTAATTAACAACGGCATCGAAAAGTTCTTTCCTTGTCACGACCGCTGAAGAATCAATGTTTGAGAGTAATCGTTTAAGACAATTTTGGTAGCCATTTTTCTAAGAATTTCCCTTGCATAGGCGTAACGACCAGATGATGTCATTTCTATTCCTAGGTATGTTTGTTTGTTAACAGTTTCTATAGTTTCATTTGCGTATTTGAAATTTGTTTTGTCCATTACCGCTAAATATGATGATATTAGTTCCATTAT
>CALNXI010001036.1:148903-159878 GCA_942486025.1 Porites evermanni | reverse complement strand
AGCGCGGCGAGAAAGGTGACACTCGGGGGTTAAGACAGAAACATTATATTTCCAGCTTGGGCTGACAGTACTGAGAACCTTTCCGAAGCTTTGTAAACAAACGATGAACAGTTAAATTATTGCCAGTATATTTGATGCGATGGAAGTACATTCAGTACATTTGCTTGTAACCATGATAACAACTATTGTTCCAAACCCTACTCGCATGACGTTTGTGATTTAAAATAAAGAAAACAAGGGGGATATGAGTGGAAGGCTTCTAGCCGGAATATCATTGTTCACTGTATTGTTGCATAGTAGAACTTCGATATAACGAAGAGCCAAAGGATAGGCAGAATATGTTCGCTTAGACGAGGTTTCGTTATATCGAAGTTCTCTTAATTCATATATTTTACTATTACTGGGGTAAGAACAACCGTCCGTTATACTGAGGACTTCTTTGCATCGAGGTCCGTTATATCGAGCCCGGGGGGCGGGGGACTCCGAATATGAAAGAGGTGGGGATGCTCGTCGGAAATTTTGAATTAAACCCCTAAAGGAGACCGATCTGGGCGTGGCCCAAGCTTTTTTTCACCCCTAAAAGAGACCATGTTATAACGCAGACAATATATCTATTTTTATATTTTTTCATGTGCAACCCTAAACGAGACCTACACGGCTAAATATGATGGCGTTTTGCCCAGAACACCCTATTAAGTGAGACCAAAATCCGAAATTTACACCCCTAAGCGAGACGACGAGCATCCCCACCCCTTTCATATGCGGAGTCTCTCCTGCGGGATATCGAGGTACCACTTTAAATAGGTAGATGGCACCATCACAGCAGAGGTGGGCGAGGTATAGTCAGGGCGTGGGGTTATACGATATGTATTTCACACCTCTTTGCTAACAAGGTAAAAAATATCCTCAACTTGTCTCCCCAACAGTTGAAACCCGAAGCAGAGAAAATGGCAGGGCAAGAATTTCCTGAATTTAAAGCCATTTCATATAAAACTCAAGTTGTAGCTGGAATGAATTACTTCATTAAGGTTAGTCAAAAACGTTTCACACCTACCCCTTCCCTAAGCCAACATTAACACTTACTTCTCACTTAGAACAAAATGTTGGCTTAGGGGAGGGGTAGGTGGGCAGTTTCCCAGAAACGAATGATGATCCCAACGCACGCCGGATCTGCAGTCAGTCCCACATTGTACTTATTATGACATCCACGAAGGAGTGGGGAGTGGGGGTAGGGGAAATGGCAAGCATTGTGTTTGCCGATTATTACCTAATGATTCCTGTTAGTATAGGTAATAGCATGATTTGAAATGTATTTCGATAATTGCCACTGTTGATATTTCGAAATTGTTATACGTAATTTCACAAGCCGTTAGGCGAGTGAAAATTGAGACAATTTTGAAATATCACGAGTGGTATTTATGCCAAATATCACGTAAAAATCAAACTACTATTCGTTTATATTACTACCAAGCAAAATGGTTTGTAATTTTCGCATGCAGGTATTTCAAATTATGCTGAAATACTACTGCTCTAAGCCAATCAAATTACAGAAATTTCAAATGTATTAGTATAATAAAGTTAAGTCAAGCGTTGTCTGTTTCCATAATCACTAATATTCTCATAACACAGCATTCCAGTCAAACGCTCTGCCCGGCCAATGCGGTATTACTTCCATAATTTTTGAATAAAGAAAGATCGATAGTTTAAAAATTAATTTTTGTTAAGACATTGTCACAGCCCCACACTTCGCCTTCAACTCAACGCTTTCGGACGTGAATAATGCATGCAGGATCACTGTGAAAGATTTCACCCCATGTAAGAGAATCCGGATTGCGGAAACCGAGAGATTTTTGCTCGTGGAATCCGGAATGCAGCTCAAGCAATCCAGAATCCGACTAACCATCGGAATCCGGAATCCAAGTTCCACTGGAAATTCAGGAATCTAGTACCTGGAATCCGGAATCCACGGCGTGGAATCCAGAATCCAAGACTGTCTTGGATTCCCTTACATGGGGTGGAAGATTCTTCAGAGAAGGGTACAGCTTAGTTAAAGGGGCTCTGTCACTAAATTTAGCGAAAGATAAGGAAGGACCTCTCGATGGTCTCGCACAGAAGGCCGTGCACAAGTGCTATTAAGCCACGCTTACATTCAATTTCCGTTTTTTTTTTTTCTGGAATAGGTACCTTATTCTCCTTCATTTTCGCGGGTTCTTGAATTCGCGATTTTCGCGATTTTAAAAAATTCGCGAACTTAAAGATCCGCGAAAAATAATGACCGCGAACTTTGATCCGGCGAAATTTAATTAATGGACATAGAAAAATCATGTATTTGTGTTTTCAAGGCTCCTAAACAATTTTTAACACAAGGTGTTAGTACAAGGAGCTATCATCTATCAACTTAAGATGTTAATCAGTGTCAAGATTCGCCTCAAGTTCTTCTTCGGCATCTGAGTAATCATCTTCGCACAGTTCCTCCAATACATCCTTTAAACAGTCGTCAAATTGACCATCCTGTCCCGGCTCCTTGTAGTGTGTAGTTACGAGTGTCTTGTATCTTTCCATTATTGCCCTGTTCCCTGGTGTATCGTCCATTTCACAAATCACCTCAACAGGGAACAGAATATTGGTTTTGTTTCAATCGTTGGTTAACGTAAAATTTTTGTAAAAAAGAAAAAATAAAGTCACTTAATCGTCAATTTCGCGAAATTAAATTCCCCGCAAACACAATTTTTCTCCGCGATCGCGAAATGAAAGACTCGCGAAATGTGCCGAGAAAATTTTCGCGAAATTTAAGTCCCGCGAAAATAAAGGAGAATAAGGTATATTATCCATCACCCTCGCTTTCATGCTCTTTTAGATAATTATCTGTTAGAACGATTGCGTGTGATCACAAGCTCAACTTTGGGTTTTGATATCTTAAACAGAAACTCAAGAGTAATATTGGATCAAAATTCCAAATTCAATGAAAGGAAATAACATTAATTTTATAAGATCTTTTATTAGTGTCCCCTTAGTTTCGCTATCAAGTTAATTTTTCCTCTTTCGTCATTTCAACATTTTGAATGCTGAAAGTTCATAATTCACTGACACATTACATATTGGATCTACAGTACAATCTCGATTTCTCGAACTCTAGGAGTTGCGAAACCCAGGATAATTCGAACTAAGCCTAACCTTCTTTACCAGCCATGCCACACAGTGTAATTTTACCTCCGATTTTTCAAACCACCCCATCATTCGAACCAATTTTATTTTCCCAATGTTGTCCGATAAATCGGGATTTCACTGTATACCTTACTCGAGGGTGGGTCCTTTAAACTGTTAAAATATTTTACCTACAGGTTCATGTTGGCGGTCCTTCCTACGTTCATTTGCGTGTTTTCCAGTCTCTACCAGGTGATGGATCAACTCTTACATTATCTGCTATAAAGACAGGAATGACCAAGGACGATCCCATCAACTATTTTGACTAGAGTCCACACAAGTTCTACATCAAGACAACATTCAACCTCGTACCTAGGGTTTTTTTACTCGCTAACTACGTCATGCTACGTCATTAATGACGCAGTTGACGAAAAACCTTGTTCCCAGGGTCCTTCTTTTTGTCTTCTGTGTTCGACTTAAGAGTGGCGTAAATGACGAAAGAGAGATCCTGGGAACAAGGCTAGCTCACGAAAACGAGGTCGGACAAAAAATAACAGTGACTAGTGATGTAAGCATTTTTCAATAATGTTAAAGTAAAAAGTTAGAAACTATTTTTGGCTTTTGTTTGATCGTTTGCAAAGACTTCTTAGAGCTTAAATTAACTGACTGAAGGGATGAAACATCTTGTGCCTGCTTGATGGTTGTAAGTAAAGCTTTGCAATACCTGGAAAATGTATCACCTTCAAGCCACAGCAAAATGTATTTTCACTCTACATGCGTACAGGATCGCCACGGTAAAAATTTCGAGGTTACATTCCACAAATTACATTACACAACTGATCATATCTGTTTAGTAGCTAATAAGAAATAGAAAAGTAGAAAAATTCTCTTGAGTTTTTAAGAAAAAAAAATGAAACAATCAACGAAACGAGTCTGATAGGATATGAAACAATAATTTTCCAAGTTTATGCTATAACTTTAACTATATCAACATCAAGGACTTTTCTAACCACAAAAAGGGGCAGCATTCACCAACTCCGGCAGTATGACTATTCCTTCTTAGCAAACTCGATGAAAGAACAGTGCCAGTTAGCTTTTCGGCTTTAGAAATGAGCTTTTTAGGCACTGAACGAGAAGAATTAGCTTTCATTCCTTTCTTTTACAGACCTTGTAACGTTCAGTCTTCGGTGCAGGGGATGCGGAGTATGTTTATTATGTATACATTTTGCGACTTACACACCCACAGCATGTTTGCTGTTTCAGGAGGTACTCTAGGAAAAGGATTCACCCTTCCAAGACATGAGGTCGGTGTTTCCAGGGCTCGAAATGAAAAGTCCTATCCGGTTAGCCAGGATGAGTAGGCGTTCTTTGCTGGGAAAATATCGTTTTAAGCTTACCTGCCCAATAGGCAAGGGTCCAGACAGGTCATCTTGTAACTAAATTATTAACTAAGACAAGCGACCAAAGGCTCTGGGCAAGCAAAATGTGAGAACTTTTGTAAGGACAAGCTGTAATTCAAGTTTTTTAGTAGCCTTGTATTGTAGACTCATAATCCCTTTGGGTTACCTAGAGTGTTCTCACATGACGTCACGGCGGCCATACTGAAGGAGTAAACACTAAAAATTATATTTGCATGAAAATTAAACTTTTTTCCAAAGGAAAATCGTTTTATTGTTTTACTCCTCCAACATGGCCGCCGGGCACATACTCTATATTTATCAGCCTTCATAGACGCTGTCAGTTTTCAATCCAACTGCGAATCGAAGCCGGTAGCATATTGAGATTGATCAGATGTCGCATGGTGGGTCTTCTCCCATATGACAAACTACCTTCTTCATTTGAGCCTGGTTAAGTGCAGTTGCAACCATGATAGACATGCGACATGCACGACTTGCAAACATTTTCCTCACCCTGGAGGGTCTACACATCGCGCCGGGAGAATCACTCAGCATGAAAATCAACTCTTCAATGTCCTCGACACCTTCACTGGCGCAAAATGTCTGATTGGTCGACGCGCGACCACGTGACATTGCCACATTCAAAATGGCGGCAATACCTCCATCGTTTGTTTATTCCAGTGAAAAGAAGATTAATTGCGGCTTAATATGAGTTGCAAATGCATATACGGATATTTTTAGAATAACCTAGACTTTTTATTATCCTTTTTCACCTATTCCTATGGGATTCGTTCCCTGCGATGCTCGCGTTTTAGCAAGTCTACCGGATTCAACTTTGGACTCTTCACGATCACGAAGGACAACAATATTATATTTTTGATGAAAGCCGGGTCACTAGAAAGAACGGCCTTTATTCACAGCTCTATGCAGCGGAGAAATAAGACACTATGGGTCTTTTGAAATTGCTTAGACACCCGGAAGTTATTTTATTATTTTTTTTTACCGAAAAGATAAAGCAAAATTATGTTTTCTCCAGCAAGACTTTCTAATTTATAAAAACTGAAAAGCTTGAACATGAGCTAAATGAACTGTAGTGTCTGCATTCATGTTCTTTTCATTGCAATTTTAATATCAAAACATTAAAGCCGTCTATGACCGAGCAGGTTTTCTTTTTTTTTTTTCTTTTCAATGGTTACTGTGCTTGATCTGAATAAGATAATGAAATTTTTAAAATTAGGGGAATACTATCTATAAAAGAAGAGAACTTTGATTGCAAATATGTTAGTTATGGAAAAATACTGATTATACTATATGATCTTTTTACCATATAGGTTAGAAAAGCGATGCGTAGTCAAAAGTGCTACAAAGGAGTAAATTAAAACCCAGATCTTTCCATTCGTAAATTTTATTGACACTGTCAGGGACATATACTTTGCTTGAGTACACATTTCTTCGTCAAAAATCTTGTTCGTGAAGCTGCACTTTGTTTGATTCAGGATCAATCAATCTTTTGTGAAGAGAAATGAACATGACAATAAAGTATGTTAACATGTCACTACTTCAACACTGCCTTAGCCAACAACTAGGAAGAAACTCTACTTCATATCAAAAAAACAAAGTGAAAAATAGTTCATTGTGAAACAACAACCCCTTCAAATATACATCACATTAAATTCATGCAAAATGTAGACCTGATGAGAAGTTTATAGGAAAAGAAACAAACGATAAGTACAATGAAACTATAGTCTTTGAATGAGATCTGTATTTGAGTGTTCTCTCATAATTCTGACAGAAGATCAAAATTGGAAACTGCATATCCTAAACAACTGCATTCATCAACATGATCCAACTAAAATTTCATTAAGATTTAAAGTTAACTCCAAACTTTAAACTCCTGTAAGTTTAATTTGTGAGGATTAATTTTTTTTTTCTTGGAAAGAACTTTTGAATACTTAATAGCATGTTAACTCTATCATTCATTCATAACTTTGCGCTAAAAAAAAATTAAGCCGAAAACGATGGACAGAAAAACAAAAGCATTCACAGGAATATTACCCTGTTCATCTCCTTCCAGGATCCAATTTTGAAGCAAAGAAGCACCCCCCACAGAAAGCCTTGTGTGCAAGAATTTAGTACTAAAAAATTGTACACGGAGGACATCATGTCCGTAAGTAAGGTTCCTAACGAAGTAACTCGTTGTGTGGATAATCCCAAGCCAAATTTATGAGCTAAATAATCTAAACTTCGATCCTTCAATTATAAAATTGCAAGCCTAAATGTACAGCAGCTGTGCACATTGTAAACATAATTTTTTTCACAAATCAGAATGTTGCTGGACCTATCGAACTGTAGCTCCAAGACGGTCTAAGAGTTTTAATGAAAACACTCTCACATTTTCTCATTCGACAGTTCGCATAAAACTCAAATTTCTACATAGTAACATACAAAGCTGTAATAACGTGTAACAACAATGAAATTTGCATCGATCGACAAAATCACGTTTCGAACTACGCACTTTAGAAAACTGCCGCAACCCGGCCGCTTTCGATCCACTAGCCACAAGACAATAACGCAGCAAGACAATCGCTAAGAATATTTCTTTAACTTCTCTATAATTTCCTTTTGTACCGAGTGACACAAGATTAAGTTGAACCAAGCGTAAGCGTATTTTTTCCGCCATAAACAGTATAAACATGCGGAGATAAAGCATCTAAATATAGTTTTTCCAGCAACAAAGTATACGCTAAGTCATATTAACAAGACAAAGCCCAAAAGTGTCTGTCCCTCTACCTTTTTTGTTGAATCTGTGATAAGAAACTTGATCTTAACAACAAAAAAATTTTGGATAGCATTGAAATACGCTCTTCGATCAACAGTGAGTCAACAGTCGAGTGTTATCGAATGTTAGAGACACAATCAAGGTCGAATTTTGACACAAAAACGAGATACACATTTAACAAAACTGTCGCTTCCGTGCAACTCGGTACAAGCTAACTTGATACCAAAACAAAGCCCAATAATTTTTCTTCCTCTACTTTATAATTTCTTTTTGTACCGAGTTGCACGGAACATGCAGTAAACAAAAAGAGCAAAAATTACCCACCTTTTCGGCATGTCTTCCACATGCAAACCAGCGATCTCAACGTCAATAACAGTGAATCAGACCGTCAAAGCGATCTTTCGCCAGTTTCAGGACGCTATATTCTCTAGAGAACACACCTACGTCAAAACTTTGACCAAGATAATTTTTGATCTCTTACAGTGGTAAGAAATTTGCAACGCTGTCACTGCCAAAAAAAAGCTGCCATCGCTCCTTTCATCTCAACAACATTTCGAGGGCATTTTTGCCTCGGAGCCAATGACATTTCCCGAAATAGATCACGTGTTATTTTTAGTAGAGCATGCGCAGACATTTTTCGCCGGTGAACTCGACACCAAACGTCCAGTTCTTGCTCATGGGCAGTGAAACCAGTTTGACCTTTTTCATTGCCTCGGCATTGTGATCAATCTCAAAATAAAATCCGTTCTTTTGAAATATTTCCACGTTGTCCATAAGGATAGCTTCATTGGCAGTGGTTAGTTCAAGCTTCTGGGGAACAATAAGAAGTTGGGACTTAATTGTCGTGTTCCTCTGTTGATCCTCAAAGTTAAATTTCTCATCTGAAGCATGCTGGTCGATTATGAACAAATCATTGTCCAGTTTTACGATGATAAAACCCAGATTAAATTGTCCCAAAACTTCCATACCCTTGAACATATCTTTACTAATATTTTTCGTTAGTTCTTTCTCAGCACTGGAATTGCTCTCTGGTGCTATCTTCGCTCTGAACAAACGAGCTTCTACTTCTTCTGTTTTCTGTCTGGTTTGTGCCGTAACAACTCTTTTAAGTTTATTCCTACTGAAACTCACTGTTGTTTCCTTTCTGTTTCAAACCATCTCTGATACCTGATCATGAGTTTGTTTTTCGGTGTTGCCAAGTTTAGGAAGAACCAGACTGAGTATTGTTTTGCAAGATGCGTTACTTGAATTATGTTTAGCCTGGCTTAAAAGTGTTTGATTAGTTTTATCGAAACGCTCTGAATCTATTTCTTGCTGGACGTCTTTCTGAGAACTAAGTTCGTCATCATCAGATTCGCTTACAGAAATGATATCATCCTTAACTTTTAACAACTTCAATGTCAGTTTTTTTTGCTAACAGTTCATTGCTATCACCAATATTTTCAGAGCTTTGAGTCTTAGTAACATCATAAACATGCCCACCATCTGTTTCCACAGACTCTTTGCTTTCCAGCCTAGACTACGAGTAGTTCCCCATTTTTTCTCATGGGGGACTAGCCTAGAAGCTTGTTTGTCCCGCGTGAATATGCTGCTAAACTTCACCTGCTTACAGCTAGGCCCATTTGGTTTCTCAACCACATCTTGGTCAACTGAAATTGCTAAGCGATGGAAATTTCCCTTTCTCGACATCCGTCGTTGCTGGTACAACTGAAGCAGGTGGATCTGATACCTTTTCATCTTGCTTGATCTCAGCGCATTGAAGGTTTTCATTTTCATGGGAGTCGCCAGTGCAGTTTCTAGGAACGAGAGAGGCTGACAGTTTTATTTTTTAAAATATATTTTTGAACTCCTTTAGACTCGAGTACCAAACGCTCTTCCGGAAAGAAGCCCTTTCTCGGAGAGGAACGTGTTCAACGTCGAACCCCAGAGATTCGAGCCTAGAACAACTAATGCCCTGCTGTACGGGACCTTTAACAAAAGTCTTGGTCAGGGGAGCGGGGAGCGGAAAAAATAGCGGGGTTTTAACACCAGGCCAATGCTTAATTCCCCGCTAAGTCCCGGGGGTCGGGAAGGGGGGGGGATTGAGTTTCAATAGCGTAGCGCGCGAATGACGTCAGAGTGACTGATTTGCAATTTTTGTCTGAGTTTTGCCATTTTTCTCATTTTAATGACAAAAGTCAGACAAAAGTGAGGAATTCGCTAAATATTAATTTCAGTTTGTTTGTCTGAGTTTCCGGTCTATAAATAGTAACTGCCTGCAGCGCTATTGACTGATGCATAAGAGCTAGTGAAAAGCGGTTTGAGAACGTATGATCTGCTTCGATAATGTGTAATTGTGCCTATGATAGGCAATATACACTGAGTCGGTTGCAAAGTAGCCTGTAGCATGTTCAGTTTATGGAATGGGACGATAGGAGTTGTAAAAATTTAACTGTTTGTTTGCTGCACCGTATTTTCCTACACGTCTACTTTCTTTTGTAAGCATCAACTTAAGATACCTTTAAAAATTAAAAGTTCACCGGATTATATTACTTAAGGATCCAACGGAAGTACTGGCCCTGAATGTTTATTTTAACTTAAAGATTCTAATCGGTAGTTCTTGAGCGTGACCTGGTGATCAAAAACAAAACTTTCTTCCGCATTGCATGAAACTAATCATTTTACATTTACGTCATACATCACGCCACCAATCAGTTGTGTATTAAACAAAATATAAATCTTGAGTTATCTCGCTTTGCTATCAGATCAGTCTTTGTTGGGAAATTATCTGACGGAATCTGGCTAAAGAAATTTCTTGACAACATGTCACAGGACGCTGAAGATGTTGTACCAGGTGAACTGAGTCCGCTGAAACCGGCCGATGTAGAAGTGCAAAAGATTTGCGATCAGGTATCAGTTTAAACTAGCATATGAGGCAGCTCCCTCATGAAATCTTATTTCTTTCTCCGCTTAACTTTGAAATGCCGTGTTTGGCGATAGCGGACAACCTGAGTAACCCAAGCTGGAAATCATGCGTAACTATTATCGTGACCTTCGAAAGTATAAGGACTGATTTTGCGTGCGATAAAAAGATACAGCTGTAAGTTATTTAATCTAGAAATATCCGTTATATATGTTTCCGTGTTTCTTCATGTCGTCAGTTGGTTTGAGCGAAATGCGAGAGCGCGGCGAGAAAGGTGACACTCGGGGGTTAAGACAGAAACATTATATATTACCAGCTTGGGCTGACTGTACTGAGAACCTTTCCGAAGCTTTGTAAACAAACGATGAACAGTTAAATTATTGCCAGTATATTTGATGCGATGGAAGTACATTCAGTACATTTGCTTGTAACCATGATAACAACTATTGTCCCAAACCCCACTCGCATGACGTTTGTGATTTAAAATAAAGAAAACAAGGGGGAAATGAGTGCAAGGCTTCTAGCCGGAATATTCAGAATATTATAGTAGAACTTCGATGTAACGAAGGGCCAAAGGATAGGCAAAATCAGAAGCCCATAGACAAAATATGTTCGCTCAGACGAGGTTTCGTTATATCGAGGTTCTTGTAATTCATATATTTTACTATTACTGGGGTAAGAACAACCGTCCGTTATACTGAGGACTTCGTTGCATCGAGGTTCGTTATATCGAGCCCAGGGGGGGGGGGGGGG
>CALNXI010001036.1:105599-129356 GCA_942486025.1 Porites evermanni | reverse complement strand
GAGGAAAAAATGCCAGATCTTCGCCTCGGCAATGTATTCCAGCTACCAAGCCGGCGTATCTCCAGAAGGTGGACTCGAAGTGGGACAAACCTTGTGATTTTTTTAGGAGCCCTTTGCGCGCAAACTAATTTATTCTGGCGCGAAATGAAGATTAAGAAAATGCATCTGAAATCTAATACACGACAAGAAAATTTTCGCACTTTCGAAGAGCGCGACATATTAAATGGGATTAAGTCGGATTAGCTGCCCGCGGAGAAAACATCACTGCGTGGGATGTTACTTCCAGTAAAAAGCCTCTGTGTGCTCTCATGCCTGACGTTTGTTTGCCTGCTCAGGCGTTTTTGACCTACGGAATAATACGAACTGTGTTGCCGTCTATTTGAACAGCAGCGGTGGATGTTTATTATTCATACATTTCGTGACGTGCGCTCCGCCAGTACATTCGTTGTTTATGGAGGGTGCTAGGGAATAAAACTCATCGTTTCAAGACGAGAGGTCGGTATCATTACCTTTAACTAAAACAAGCCAACAATGGCTCCGGGCAAGCAAATTGTTAGAGCTGTTGTCTAAAGGACAAGCTGGAATTCAAGTTTCGTTTAATTGAGCCCTCTATTTGAGACCAATAATCCCCTTGGGTTTAGTTAATACGACCTAAGTGTATCACAGACTTCGTCAGGTTTCAATCCAACTGCGAGGCTGGCAGCATTTTGAGATTGATTAGATGCCTCATTGTTGGTCTGCCGTGAGGACAGTTCCAGGGATGTTCAATCTCTCCCATGTGACAAACAACCTTCTTCAATTAAGCCTGGTTAAGTGCAGTTCTAACAATGATGAACATGCGACACGCACGACTTGCAAACATTTTCCTCACCCTTGAAGGTCTACACATCACGCCAGGAGAATCACTCAGCATAAAAATCAACTCCTCGATGTCCTCAACACCAAACGTCCAGTTCTTGCTCATGGGCAGAGAAACTAGCTTGACCTTCTTCATTGCCTCAGCATTGTGATCAATCTCAAAATCAAATCCGTTCTTTTGAAATATTTCCACGTTGTCCATAAGGATAGCTTCACTGGCAGCGGTTAGTTCAAGATTCTGGGGAACAATAAGACGTTGGGACTTAATTGTCGTGTTCCTCTGTTGATCCTCAAAGTTAAATTTCTCATCTGAAGCATGCTGGTCGATTATGAACAAATCATTGTCCAGTTTTGCGATGATAAAACCCAGATTAAATTGACCTAAAACTTCCATACGCCTGAACATATCTTTACTAACATTTTTGTTAGTTCTTTCTCAGCACTGGAATTGCTCTCTGGTGCTATCTTCGCTCTGAACAAACGAGCTTCTACTTCATCTGTTTTCTGTCTCGTTCGTGCCGTAACAACGCTTTAAAGTTTATTCATACTGAAACTCACTGTTGTTTCCTTTCTGTTTCTAGCCATCTCTGATACTTGAGTTTGTTTTTCGGTGTTTCCAAGTTTAGGAAGAACCAGTATTGTTTTGCAAGATGCGTTACTTGAATTATCTTTAGCCTGGCCTAAAAGTGTTTGATTAGTTTTATCAAAACGCTCTGAATCTATTTCTTACTGGACGTCTTTCTGAGAACTAAGTTCGTTGTCATCATCAGATTCACTTACTGAAATGATATCATCCTTAACTTAAACAACTTCAATGTCAGTTTTTCTTGCTAACCGTTCATCGCTGTCACCAATATTTTCAGATCTTTGAGTCTTAGCAACAGCATAAACATTCCCACTATCTGTTTCCACAGACTCTTTGCTTTCCAGCCTCGAAGCTTGTTTATCCCGCGTGAATATTCTGCTAAGCTTCACCTGCTTACAGCTAGGTTCTTTTGGTTTCTCAACCACATCTTGATCAACTGATGAAAACTTCCTCTTGAAACTGCTAAGCGATGGAAATTTCCCTTTCCCGACATGCATCCTTGTTGGTACTACTGAAGCAGGTAGATCTGATATCTTTTCATCTTGCTTGATCTCAGAGCATCGAGGGTCTTTATTTCCATGGGAGTCGCCATTGCAGTTTCTAGGAACGAACGTGGAGGCTGACAGTTTTATTTGCATCAGAGGATTCTGATTGACATCAAATGATGCAGTTCCACCATCGAACATCCTCCTCAGCGACGATTTTATGGTGGCTAGCAGGACTTTCTCTTCCTGGACAAACACCTGTCTCTTGTCTGGAGTCACATTGACATCTACACCATCTGATAAGAAAATGTCAGTCGAAATATCAAGAGTGGAACAACTGGGCATTCATGTCTCACACTTCCATTGTTATCAGAGTTTGCTGAAATGTGGTCCACATTACAGGGTAAAATTTAAGAACAGCTCCTCTAAAAATCTGTTGGCCGTCTGTCAGTAGACTGTTGACCAAAGTTCGGCTGACAGACGATCGATAGTCGGCCAAAAGATGACAAATGGCCCACAATCAGCCGAAAAGCTACCAACAGTTAGCCAACAAACGATCAAGAAATATGACTTATTAGATGATAAAGTCATTTTTTCGAAGTCATGCAAATAAAAATTACTTAGAGTTTATAGGAATGGGTATGTTATTCTCTATATCAGAATTATCAAGGTAAGGTATGTCAGAAATTTTAAACAAAACATCAAGCGAAGGCAGGAATTCAAGATGAGATGGTATTCTACAGTTCATAAGGATATAAAGTTCAGAATCATCAACGGAGGAAAAAGGAAATATAGAGGCAATACAGTGTTTACAATACCATACTTCATTACTTGATTGTAAAAGACAATAATCATTTAAGGATAGTCCATTACATTTGTAGTGAATCCAGTGAAGGCAGATACGAAAATGTATAGCCTTATCATTCCTGTTCACAGGTCTGGAACAAATTCCACATGGACACTTGTGGTTGATAGTAGCAAAGTTACTCATTTAGTAATCCGTTCATAAAGGTAATACGATTATCCAGGAGAATAATTGGCACTAGTTGGTCTGTCCTTGATGATTAGTTTATCGTAGGAGAAGTAAGCTACCTTGCCCTCCTCCTTTGCTCGTTTTAATTTTGGAAGAAGTTCTCTTGGCTTCGCCATTGTTTCCTCAGCAAGATTTTCATCACCCAATGTTCTTAAAAAGGTCTTTTTGTTTTAGGTTTTCTGGAGAGCAGACAAAACCGGTGAGTGTCCAGTCTGCCTAGTGACGTGACAAAATCGCTGACCCACAAAAAATTCCTACAGACTGCTGCAATACAATACAAGATCTCACAAGTAATATCCGA
Source organism: Porites evermanni (assembly GCA_942486025.1). Lineage (NCBI taxonomy): Eukaryota > Metazoa > Cnidaria > Anthozoa > Scleractinia > Poritidae > Porites > Porites evermanni. The sequence continues at coordinate 126,093 of CALNXI010001036.1, read as the reverse complement.
ATTAGCTTGCGAAGCTGGCGGTTTTTTCGGTGTGCTTTCGTGGTTCCCCAAATAAGACCCGGTTCAGAAACCGAACTTTTCATGAGCCTACCGAAACTATTTAGACCGCTTGAATTGATTCAGACTACGATCTTAAAGTCAAAAGGCGAAAAATGCTCATTTTGGTCAAACTGCTTGCAAAATACGATATTATAATTTTAGCATTTGGTTCGCTGCATGAAAATTTAGGCGTCTGAATCAAGGCGTTCCAAACGATCCCAAAGCAAGGAACCAAGCAGAAAGAGTGAAGGTATAAGTTAAGTAGGCAAACTCGGTTCAATATATGTCCCCATACATGAAGTACCTACCCAGACTGCATACTGCAGACCGCAGACTGAAGACTGCAGTGCGCAGACTGCAGACTGCAGACTGCATGAGGCGGCAAGACTGTAAATTGAATGAAACCAAAAATATCGTTATAAAGGTGGCGTCATCATCAACATTACCTTGTTCCGAGAAGGAAGGCCTAGAAGCAAAGTTAATATTTTTCACGCAAATTACACCGACCTCATTCCTAAAGGAGCTGTTGGCTGTTCTTTTCGTATTGAATTAGAGCAGAATAATGCTGCCGATGTCACAAACTTGCCCATGAATCCATAGCAACAGTCTAGCAATTAAGCCTGCACCACAGATGAAACTAAACTATGGTTATAGAAGTCTGTCTGTGAAACAGGGGGCCTCACCTGTGTACTAGGACTTGAGTATGAGCAATGATTTGCCTTTTTAGAAATTCAAAATGCACTTCTGGTAATTCGTCAAGCCCAGGTAGGATCTGTTCATTTTAGATTATTTGGCATATCCCTAAATACTGCTAAGATGAAATACGTCATTTAAAAGGTGTTAAATGTCCTTGATCTATTCTAGTTGTTTTTGTCGACGTAACTGTAGTTAGCACGAAGTGCTCGCAATCTAAAAGCTTTTTTTTTATTTACAAAAGACTACTATTTAGACAGGCATTAGTGGGCATTGCTACTTGTGATTATCAATTCACAATAATCAAAGAAGAATAAAGAATCAACGTAATTAGTGATATGCCGGGTGAGTTGATAAAGGGTCGGTGAAGAACAGCCAACAGCATCTTGGGAATGAGGCAAACGTAACATTGCTCAAAAATATTAACCTTGTTCCCAGGTTATATTCTCACTTTCACACGATGTTATATTGTTGATGACGTCACTTTTATTAGGAAGATTTTTAGTGTCATTTAATTTACAATCTGCAATCTGTGGTCTGCAGTCTGCAGTTTGCAGTCTGCAGTCTGCAGTCTGCAGTCTGCAGTCCACAGCCTGCAGTCTGCAGTCTGCAAATGTCATACACCGGTTCCAAAGTCGTCCCACAGTCGAAATTCCCGGCCGGGCTAGGTGTGAAGAACACCTTGAAATAGGCGTTCCTAGATTGATCCCAGACGCCGAACTTTTCATGTACTTATTATTTTAAATTCAATGTATTAGGTTCGGCTCATGAAAAGAACGGCGTCTGAGCCGGGCCTAAGAGTCAGAGGGCGGTGAATGCTGTGAAGATCGAAATAAGGATAAGAGAAAGCTAGTGGGATTATCATATTCTCACTGCTTTCTCTCTTAACCCCACCCCCACCCCCAACGGTTCGTTCTCTTTTTCATCCTCGGTTCAGCTTTCCCGCGGTTGTATTGCTTACTACAAAAGAAAAACACACCAAAAAAGTGCCGGCTTAGCAGGCCATGTCCTAATTTTGGTCAGCTGTCTTTTTATCTGACCTTGAGGTTTGCCGGTTTATCCTTCTTGCCTTGATCTGAGTAATTTTTTTGCGGTTATATGTACTTTGACAGGGGTGGGGATAAAATTGTAGGGGATGTGTGGTATACTCCATTAACCCTGGGGGACTTTGGCATCAGGGGAAGAGGATGCCCCAATCTGAATGTGGCTCAGGCTTCATCGACCCTAAAGGCGAGACTATACTAAAACAGACAATAAAATAAGACCAAAAATTCGACATCGTGTACGAATGCTTTCTTCCAACACAATGTTTTAAAACAGCATTGTTTGTTTGTTTGTTTGTTTTTTTTTTCAGGTTTGCTTCATATGGAATCCTTAGTAATACACCTGTACCTGCATGACAATTGTTATATTGCCCTTCCATCCTAACACCCTAAGTGAGACAAAAATCTGCAATTTTCACTCTTTATACTATGGACTACATTTACATGCATTAAATAACCAGTAAAAAAGTGATTAAGTCAAGTACATGTGTATGGTGGGTCCCCCCTTTAGCATTAATTAGAGTGAACCGCATCCGTTAGGAAAGCACTCAGACGTTTACCGACTCCAATTCTTCTCTAGTTTGGTAGTAGACAGGTTTAATAATAGAAGGGGTCGTGGTGAGGAATGTTTTGCCCAAAAAAGTAAGGAGGTCTCTGAGTCGCTACATGCATCACTCCGTCATTCAGAGGCAGTACAGTCAGGAATTCACAACCTGGCAAGAAACAGAAAAAACTTAGCCTAAGCTTGTATAAAACTCAACAACATCTATTATAACTGAAGATCAAGATGTTATGTTGCACACAGTTTGAGTGATAAAACATACCACATAAAAAATAAGCTTACTTTTCTCCGTTTTTTCCGGGTCAGCAGGACGTTTCAGTTAAGTGGAAAAATACTTCCCCTCCTCCAGAAAAGACTCCTTATTGTAGCATTTTGTAAATTTGAAATTTTCTCACCCCAGCTGATGTACTTTGCCTTAGATGAGTTCTTTTTGCAACGCACTCAGCAATATACGCGTATTAAAAATCTTGTTATTTTCAACGCCCCTATAAGTACTATAGGCTAAGAGAAAGACATCACACTTTGTAAACCTTTACATGCCATCTTGAAGGAACGATCGAAGGAGGACTTTTGCTTTGGCAGCCATCTTTGTTTACTCATTTGCGCGCGGTGAGGAGACTGAATACTACAAAATCAAACAGCCAATCAGACAAAGTCTCCTTTGTTTCGGCAGCATTCCTTTTGGGCTCTTATCCCCAGGACCCTCCTTTCCATTTTCCAAGAGAAAAGCCCTGGAAATGAGGTTGGGTACTTCCCGGGGTCTGAGGTTGTCCAGCAGCATCCCTTTTGGGTTCTGAGACCCTGAGCAGTACCCAAGCTTGTCTCTAGGGCTTATCCCTTGAAAAATGGGGGAGGAGGAAAAAGATAAATCCTGCCCCCTCCTGATTTCCATGGAAAAACCCCTGAGAAAAAGGTTGAACAGTACAAGTTCACAAATTGTACCTCCTAAAAAGTACAGCGAGCACTGGAGTCAATTTTTTGGGAAGCGCCCCTCGGGACTTTACGTCCATGGTAACTGTATTCACTCTTTCGTTGGTTGTGGTTTTCTTTTTCAGGAGTGGTCGGTTCTGGCGTGAACCTGCTGGTGGTCTGACGTCACTGACTGAGCCATCAAAAGGGCTAGGCTTTGGAGTGCGATCAGACTTGTGAACGTTTTAATGTTTAATGATTGATAAAACCTTGTAAAAAATCACTTGTTTCTTTAGAATTTGCTTGTAGCAATAAAAATTACTATCACAATTAACTGTTTTGTTTTCACTCAGTGGTTCTTGAGCAGTGTATACCAAGTAATGTGCATTATTTTTTTAGACGCCTGGCTTGTTGAAAGTACTAAATTTTCATCCTACGTTGGGAACATGTAAAATTGTACACTTTTCTTGGTTATTGTTTGCAATTCTTACAATAGGTCGAAAACTTTCAACACACAAAAAAAAACGTTGAAAATGGCTTAAAAATTTTATTTCGTAAACTGTGTAATTCACCATTTTCACATAGACCATAATGCATCTTGTTTACCCCCCACAATTTTGCACAACTATTGTTTCCAATTTCTCCTGGGTATTACAGTCATCCCAAGAGAAATCGAAGATCATACAACTGTGACGCAAAATTTTGAGGGGTAAACAAGGAGCATTATTGCCTGTGTGAAAATGGTGAATTTGTAGGTTTAGATGTATGCATTGTCTGTGTGAAAATGAAAACATTCTAAAACATTCTTCTTGAATGATTACTTAATTTCGATCTCTTCTTGGGACGACTGTAATCAAACAACTATCTGAATTGTGCTACATTCGCCATTTGCCCATCTTCATAATTAACCACTCCATAAAATAGCATAACATACTATAGTGCTCTTTGTTTGTCACCCCAAAATTTTGCATAAGCATTGTGTTCACTTTCTCTTGGGAGTTCAAATGGCCCCGAGAGAAAATGAAGACAATGCTTATGGAAAATTTTGGGGTGACAAAAAAGAGCATTATGGTATGCTAAGGTATTTTCTGGAGTGGTCAATACGCTTTGTTTGCTTCCCCCAAAATTTTACATAATCTTTGTCAGTTTTAACTCCCCTGGGTATTAGACTCGTCCCAAAAGAACTGGAAATCGAAGAAAACGCTGATGCAATTTTTTTTTCTTGGAGGGGGAGGTGGGGGGTAGTAAATAAGGTATTAGAATGGGAGATATGCAAACGGTGAGTGGTTGGACAACACCGGAATCCTTTGTGTTTTTGTTTTCAAATAAGTGGCTGAATAAATTAATGCGACGTTTCTATTGGTTAGTAAGTTCTAAAATCGATAATAATGCTATTGGATGCTATTGAACGTTCTTGACAGGTATTTTAATCCTGGGGCCATTTTTATAAAACTTTTACAAGTGTTATTTATAGTGGTAGCCATTGTTCTAGGTTCCGAAAACAATAGGTACACTTGTAAATTACATTTGTAAAAATTTTATTAAATTCATTCCTTTTTTTGCTACGGGATTAGAAAATGTGTGGTAGATGTGACACTTTATCTTTGCATTATTGCCGTGGAAATGCAAATATTTCTCTATTTCTAAGCAAAACACTTCTCACGCTTTACTTTTTAAGCGTGCATAAGTTCTTCGGTCTTCATGCAGCTGTCCTTAAGATAAATATGATGACTGAAAACCCCAAGAGACGTGTCATGATTCCTATTGTGACAACTTTCGATCAAAGTTAACCTTTACAACAGGCGTTAACGTTTAACCTACCGGCCAGCTTTCGCATCCATACGCTGCAATTTCATTTTTACTCTTTCATTTTATATTTTTGATTTTTACCAAAGTTTTGTACAGATTTGTAAAAGCCTCAACAACGAGGTATGACAGGCTTAATTTGCATTGCACTAAAAGTAATTGCCTACGACGGTGAAAGAAAAACGTCTCGTGCAGTTCAGTGGCCCCAATATTTCTCTGTCCGGCGCTGTATGACCAAGCAAGTCTAAAGGTTGATTTCCACGGACGCGTTTCTGGCTACGCACGTTAACGCGCTTAAATAGGGAGTTCACGCAAAGACGACGGCGACGGCAACGAGAACGGCAAAAAAGCGATAGGTTTAGGGATTGTTTACATGGAAGTAGGGGACCCCAGGTAGGTGAGGTAACCCGCTTAGGTTGGGGTAAAAAAATAATCCTCCTTTTCATGTAATCTTACAACTCCGCCGCCCCGGGGTGTACATATTAAAAATTATTGAATGGCCGCTAAGCACGTAAACAAGAAAAATGCTGGCAAACCTCGTGTTTTGGCGATTAATGCTCTTCTACACTCACTTTGCTGATCTTGCTGCAACCTTCAGTGCTGTGGCTTTCTATTGCTACCTTTAATAATGATGCAAAGCCACCGCCAAAATGAATTTTGCTCGAATTTGATGTATTTCGAATCAGACCCCGGCTAGACGGGTTGCCCCACCTTGAAACGTTTACATGGCAAAATTTGACCCCGGCTGAGAGGGTTACCAGGTCTGGCAGACTGGGCTACCCGCCTAGGCGGGTCATCCCACCTATCATGTAAACGCGATCCAAGTAAAATAAGAGATTATATGGACAGGCGCGTTACTCTACCTAAGCGGGTTACCTCACCTACCTGGGGTCCCTCACCTCCATGTAAACAGGCCCTTAGACAAGCAAAACAACTACTTTACACTTGCATCACGCTTTTTTGTACATTTCTCTGCCGTCGTTGCAGGACTACAACGTGAAACTGCCTAATTTCACGTTTTGTCGAGGGTCGGGAACAAAAGACAACAACTTCCTTTTTCCTTTTCTTTTTCCCTAAAAAATTGCCAACGTGTGACGAATTAAACGAGATGGAATAAGCCCGGTAACGTTTGAGGCAGCGCAAACTCACTTTTTAAGTGACGTTTTCGTAGCCGTCGTCGTTGTCATTGCGTAAACTCCCTAATTTTAATCACGTAAATAAAATAGAGGCGAGATATAAAGTGTTGAGATCAAACGAGAAGTTGAGCGAGGTTCAACTTTTACTTTTACGAAAGACCTTTCATGCATTGCCTCTATTTTACTTGCGAACGTAAATTTTACGCAAGTACGCACGTAAAAATTACGCGACACTGTAAATCAACCCTAAGATCGGAGGGAAGGGGGTCTGGACAAGACCTCACTTGCCTTTCACAGTCCCACCGTGCTTTGCGCTCAGTATAGTCGGCGAGACTTCTGGTTCCTTCGACCGTCAGCCTTTGAAAGCGAAAGTTCGGGTAGGCACGGCTCAACATTTTGAGTAAACGTGAGTATGATTTAGATTCTTTTGCTTTGCTGATTAGGACATTGCTAGTCAGAGGCCGCATTTCAATCCATGTTCTAGTTTAAAATCTTTTTTGGCCATCTGGTGATTTTTCTGAAGATTGTGCTCACAATAACTCGTACCTTCCCGCTAGAATATCGACCGGTATACGTTGGTTGGAAAGAATCGTTCCGGCATTTCACCCTGGTATTCTTAGGCTGCTTTTGCATTGTTTTGTCTGTTCAAGAATCCCTTCGCTGAAATCTGTTGGTTCTTTAGCAAAGAGTCGCTTCGTCTTAAGTCGAACTCTTCGTCACTGAATTCAGATCATGAAACCAGGCGTTTTATATAAGCCCAAACCACTGCTATAGTATCTAATTTCTAGGTGTTCATCCCCGATCATATTTTACTCCCACACTGAGGCGAACCTAGTATATCACAGATACGAGCCTTGAAAGTTCGAGTTATCAGAGTCGATCATCAACTGTAAATTCTTTTTTGTTACATCTTTAATGGGGTTATAATCTATCTCTATTAACAGACAATAGGAAAATTCAGTCAACCTGCAAATCGTGTCAAAATCAACAACGGATTCAGGAAGAAAATCGCGCTCTGCGAGAGCAACTTCAGCTAATGAAGGGAAATCTAGATAAAACAAAAGAGGAGCGAGATTCCCTACAGATGGTAGTATCATTGCTAAGCAAGGAGCTATACTTTCGCCCTGACAGCAATGAAGCTTTTAAAGAGTCGCCTTCGGTTGATCCTAAGGTGTCGGATACAAAGGGGTCGGATACAAAGGCGGACACAAAGCAAAACAAAGGATCATCTAAATCTCTATCTTCCAAAACAACGAAGAATCGCCAAAGCAAATCGAGCAAGAAAAAGCCGCCAAACAAGAGTTCTCGGAACAGCTCTAATACTCTTAACCACAACCAAGAAGGGCCCTCGCCGACCACCGTCATTATCGGCGATTCTATTATCAGAAACATACAAGGGTGGCAATTAGGGAAAGAGGTTGGCCACCGAGTTGTTGTAAAGTCCTTCGCGGGAGCTACAACAAGTGATATGTCACATTATGTGAAACCAACACTGGACAAGAAGCCTGACCAGATCATTTTACATGCTGGTACTAACGACATTGGAAAACTATCCCCTAGCGAAATCGCCGATAACATCGTTGACCTAGCGAGGGAAATTGAAAGCTCCACTGATGCCCAAGTAATAATATCAGAGCTGGTCACAAGATCGGACCTCTCAGCTAGCGGCGATGTTGATGCTGTCAATAAAAGGCTTCGAAAATTCTGCAATCAGCGTCAGTGGCACTTCATACGCCACGATGACATTCACTCTACGGACCTAAATAGAGGAGGACTTCATCTTGGTGAGACAGGTATTGCCAAAATGTATAACAACTTCGCGAATAAATTAGATGAATGTAATTGACCTATTCGCCGTTCGTTTAATTCAGAGCGTAATCGCGACCTTGGAAATCTAATCGTTTCTCATGAACTTCTCCCGTCTAAACGAGGCTTTAAATTAGCCTCGCTAAATATTAATAGTCTATCTGCACACATTGACGAACTAAGAATTTTGCTTTCCGACAGACCTATCGATATCTTAGCCATAAACGAATCTAAATTGGATGACACAATAAGCGATAATGAAATTCATATTTCTGGCTATGAATCTATTCGTAGCGATCGCTCTACCAACGGTAGGTCTGGAGGGGGTGTTTGTTTTTTTATTCGTTCCGAAATCAATTATTCTGTTCGCTCTGACCTAATATGTGAACACTTAGAAAGTCTGACTGTCGAAATCAAGAAACCCAGATCAAGGCCTTTTGCCGTTATGACCTGGTATAGACCCCCTGATTCTTCTATTGATCTTTTTAAACCATTTGAAGAACTTATTGGAAAACTAGACTCTGAAAATATCGAATATTACGTCTTAGGAGATCTGAATTGTAATATGGCCGCGCCTAAGTTTGACAACAGTACAAATATCTTATCTAATATTGCTGAAATTTACGGCCTTGATCAGTTAATAACCGAATATACTAGAATTACCGACAAATCATCTACTCTAATTGATCTAATTTTTACAAATACTCCAGATAGGGTCGTCTGTTCAGGGGTCTCACATATAGGCATCAGCGACCACAGTTTAGTTTACGCCTTTCGTAAAGTTTCTATAGAATCGACAACGTATAAGCATACTACCCTGAGATATAGGAAATTTAAGAATTTTAACTCTGATCACTTTCGCAACGATATATGTCAACAAGATTGGAGTAACATCGAAAATTATTCTGATCCTAATTTAATGTGGGCTGCATGGAAACAACTATTCCTGGAATGCGTAAACAAGCATGCCCCACTTCATGTAAAACGGGCTCGCGCCTCAAAGTCACCTTGGATCACACCTTACTTAAAGAAACGAATGCATGACAGAGATATTCTTAAATTGAAAGCATCGCGTTCTAAGGATGCTAATGACTGGCTACAATTTAAAAAATGTCGCAACCTAGTTAATAACGAAATTAAAAAAGCAAAAGAGCTCTATTATAAAAGGGCATTAGATGAAAACGAAGGCAATTCGCGCCAGACCTGGAAGATTGTGAATGAGCTCACGTCAAGGAAAACTAATAATTGTTGCATAAAAGAAATCAAAAGCAACGGTAACTCTATTTACGGCCCTCCTGAGCTGGCCGATGCCTTCAACGATCACTTTTCTTCTATTGGACCCAAGCTTGCTAGCCAGATTTATTCTAATAATGGTCCATCACACCTACATTACCTTGAGGGAACTGACAAACGTTTTGAGTTAAAATGTACTGATCCTTCTAGAGTGTTCTCGCTTTTGTCTAAGCTTTGTAAATCGAAAGCCACAGGCCTAGATATGATATCTGCGCGACTTCTTAGGGAATGCGCCGATCTGATTGCTGATCCTATGTGTTCTATTTTTAATCAGTCCATCAGATCAGGTATTTTCCCTCAGGAATGGAAATGCGCAAAAATTATTCCACTTTTCAAAGAGGGAAATCACTCCGACTTAAACAATTATCGCCCAATTTCTATCGTCCCTATAGTAGCTAAGGTGTTTGAGCGTATCATCTACGACCAGGTTTACGGTTATCTTACTGAAAGTTTTTTATAAAGGTTGCGAGTCCTCAGCTTCCACATTCGCAAGATCTAGATCAACTTTCACGGCTTATAGAGGGAGTGAAAATGATCAGTAAAGTTACGTTTATTGGCCCAGTTACACTGTAATTAGAGTTTTAATAAATTATACGACTCCTCAGCTTCTACATTCGTAATAAGAATGATCAGTGATAGTATTATGGGAAAAAAGATCTGATAATGTACTGGCCCAGTCGTTGTTTCTTTATGCTGAGTCAGTGAAGGTGATCGTATGCAAATTGCCATCTAGTTTGCTTCAGTCTCTTAACCGCCTCGTTGATTTTGTGATCGTTGCGAGATTGACGGAATTTTCGTGCGGAGTAGAATGTCCTTAAGGGATTTTTCTTCTGGTTCTAGCAGATGTTGTGGTTCAATTTTATCCTTGGTTTAAATTTTATTTTCCTTTTTTTTGGGATATGTAAAATGTTGATAATGAGTTTGAAACAAAGGAGGTAAAATTTAAACCAAGGATAAAATTGAACCATAGCATAGACAGTCTCTGGTTAAAGTTTTGTTTAAGCTAACGGGCCTGTTTCAAACGTCGTACTACCGCCATGCTAAGCTGGCTCCACTGTAGCTCGACTGCAGCACTCTAGCAATACACGGTCTCAAACGTCGAATTTAGTTCAGTCGAATAGAACCGCTGTTGCCGAAAGCGAAACACAAAAATTAAGAAACGATTTACCAAGCTTTTAAATGTTTTTTAATGTATTCATGATTTATGAATTGAGCTCGGCATGGCAGAAGCGCGTCGAATTTAATTCGATCAATTTAGTTCGGCACGGCAGTTAATAAGCACGACGTTTGACACGGGCCTAAGTAAGGTTGCTGTTGAATGATGTGCCAGTGTTTCATAAGAATCTTTTTGAGATTCGGTGTCGCCGAATTGTGGGTAGTAACAAACGGTGAAACATCTTTTGCTTGTTTTGTTTTGTTGCAAAGAGCCTTTTTTCGGTCGGCGAACTTAACTTCAGTCAGTCAGTATTTCTTAAACGAGCGTTTAGGGGTAGCCACCGTTGACAGACTCTGTGTTCAAAGTCTGGTTTGCCAGTTGCGTAACGCTTCTCCTTTTATAAAACCTTTTTTACAGTTTAAAGGATGGCAAAGTGTGTGTATTTTGAAAAGTTTCGTTAGGCTTGAAATGTGTGTGGAAGTCAACGCACCGGTACCATAGCTATTAGATCTCCCCGCTTAGAGCAATTAAAAAAAAAACATGAATGCTAGTGTAACTCCCGCTTGATACATATTCCTTTAAGCCACATAGTTGTTTTACTTATTAGATCAGCGTCATCTTATTTTCTTTCAGTTTCTTCCCTTTTTTTCTTTTTAGCTTATTAACTACCGGGTAATCTATTTTATTTCTCAGCCCATTGTGAAAATATGAAATAGTTAATTGCATAATAATGTATTGTAATTACTTTTTTCTTTCGTTTCATTTTCAATTTATTTTTAAGTTTTGCATTTATTATTTGTAAAATTCATATAATTTTTATTAATAATACTAAAAAAACTGCAGAAACTCCAACATAAGGTACTTTAAAGTGTCAGCTGTTTGGCAAATAACAAGGCTTTTGCATTAGTTGATCAAGCATTGATCAACCTAATGTAAACACGAATACGGTTCGCTTTTTAAACATTTTTTAGTACGCAGGAGCTCAAAACGCGTATCAAAATTAGGTAACCTGTAAATTTTCAGCCGTATATCTCAAAGGAAGCGATCGCAAGGGCCGCCGAAAATTAGAAGGATTTGTCAAAAACTGGGAAAAAAAACTCTTGCCACCCAGTCAAGCTTGAGTGGTTTCCCATACAAATCCTTGTAAATTTCAAAAATTTCAAACTGTCGTAAAATAATTCGTAAAGAGTATTACGGGGCTCAAGACCCTTTTTTATTCATAACGGCAAAATTGAGTCCTTAAATGCGTAATACTCCGAAAAACTGTGACTATCCCAACTTGCGTGTGGTCAACTTTTATTTATTACTTTTATTTATTTATTATACATTCACTCCACTGCATTACAATCAAATAATGAAATGAAATAAGCTAACACCACTATAAGAAAAAAGAAAAAAAAAAAGTTGTGGAGAAGGAGACAACCAAAAGCACCAATGCGCCATACTAGGGATGCCCCCACTAATTAACATATAAGAAAAATATATACAAATAGAAATGTTCTGGGCCTAGCCGTTCGATGGGCGCTTAGCGCTAACCTAAATTGGACGTGGGGGAGAAATGAATGCGTGACAAACGAACCCCAAAGGACGTCTGCGGGGAGGAAAATCAAATTGTAGACAAGAAGAATTAAATTCAACGTTCTAAGCTTCCATTTCTGATTTCAATTTCCACTAGCCTATAGGTTATCTTGACCCAGCTTTGAACAACCGGGCGCTGGTTTTTAACACAGTATTTTGCTGGCAAAAGTCTGAGCTAAGTAGATTAGTTGCCCATAGTTTAACGGTACACGATACCGAGAAGTACCAACACATGGATACTCCCACTTAGATGGATCGGGAACTGATGCTGATGCTATTGATGATAGTGTTGATAACGATGACGTCGTTGTCGATCTATGAGATTGTGACGGTGATGATAGTGATGGTCTTTATTATTGTGATTCTCCAGAAGCTAGTGAGGGAGGAAAGGCAACAGGTTTGTGTCTCACAATTCAATTTATCATTATGTCTAATGAAAACTCCCAAATTTTAACGCAAGTATCCGCTAGATATTCTTTACGCCACCGGTTCCAAAACTGCCCTAATTTTGCACTAAGACACTTCAATCTCGCCGAACTGTGAAAATTTAACGCATCATCTGGTTCTACAATCTATTCGGCAATGGTTTTATTCGTGTTCCATACATCAAATGTGATTGCGTCAGCACTTCTCCTTCAGTTTCATTGTACTCGTATGTAAGCGGTCTCGAGTTGAGTATGAATTCTATTTCTGTTAAAAGAGTCGACAATTCATCGAATGACAACCTGGCGTTGCCCAGTGTTTCCGCACCGCAGACAAATCTTCCACCAACTCTAAATCTACTGCTCTTGTCACGCAACACGTAAACAATGCAACGTAAGCCTTGACCATTTCTACTGATTTTTGTTTTACATAAGGTGGCCCCGCAAAATCTTCTCCTACTCTCGAAAATGGTGGTGATTCTCTGACCCTAAATTCAGGAAGCACAGCAGTCCGTGAAGCGAGTACTTTTCCCTGTCAGCTTTTTAGTGGGGCTCCCTCTTTTCGTTTGGTTGTCACGTGACTGACCGAGCGTAGTACGTACCAGGGCGGATAAAGGTTGGGCGGTGAAACGAGCGCTCCGCTCTTCATTTAATGTGTGATGCGGAGTAGGACTGGCACGAGCGCTCTTTCTGCGCTTCCGGTGCGCTTCAAGGCCGGCGAAATTTTCCTTTTTGCAAACCGGAAATCCTATTTTCTTTCTGTAATTTCAGGCTACAATGTTAAATAGATAAATTCGTTTCATAACAATATCAATAAACAGTTTCATGTGTTTGTGTCTGTACGTCTATAAGTCAAACTTGTTGGTCGTATAATGCCAAAATTCGAGTTTAATTTGAAAGTGTTGATTACCTCCTCCTTCCACTAAATATCACCTAATCGTCTTTCGCCGTTTCGTTTGCAAAAGCTTAACACTTCTTAACCTCAATGTTTACATATGTTAAAGGGGGATAAATTTTGTATAACATAACAAAAAATTAGATTGATATATTTTGATATAGTGGCGTTATATTTCTTGAAACTTTGCTTCTCGGGTGCAACGCGCCATGGCGATTCGCGCAATACGTTGCAAATCCGGCAACCGCATGTAAACAAAATTTATTGACGTCAGTTGTAAGGTTTTTTCTCCGTTTTTCTCTCTAAAACAAAACAAGGTAAACAGTAAAAACTGAGGGAAAACTAATTTTGAAGTTTCGAAGAAACAGAAAGACGTACGAGATGTTTTTTTTCAAAATTAAAAAGAAGGATGATGGTGATTGAAATTAGCATAATTTCACCTTGCACGAGCTGCACGCGTTTATAAAATACACGTCATCTAGTTATGAAACACCATCTGCTGTCTTTTAGTTTTGCCATGGATGACAAGGATGAGACTTTCCTTCGTGTTTTAGACAGTACTTAGATGTTTTTGTTTTGGAATAACATCGATATTGGCGAGTAGCAGAACGAAAATATAATTCAGTGGTAGAGTCATGGAAGTAATAAAAGAAACCCTTTGAAAGCGATGTTTGTCTACTCCAACTAAACCTCCCGCAAAAATAGCAACATTTGCCTCTCGGAGACAGCGTACCAGCACAAAGGAACGAGGAAGAAGTGAAAGAAAACAAATCAAGCCGCTAAATTCAGTGACAGCGGCAGTGTCTTATGCACAAACCACATCGCAAGCCCTGACCGAAGTCGAAAACAAGCGACATTTCTAAGCACAGTCCCAGTCCACTGCATCACACCTTTTTGCTCGGACGCGCTCGTTTCACCGCCCAACCTTTATCCGCCCTGGTACGTACGTACGTACGTACGCGTCTACAGATTGTACGGGTAGGGTAGGGAAGACTATCAAAAGGAAGGGAGGGGTGTCTCAGGTGTGTCTTGGCAAACCCATATCTTTTATATTGGCCATTCACAATATGGTCAATTGACAGCTGTCAAAACAGGATAGCCACTGACCAGTATCACATTGCCATATCGGGGGCTCATGTGTTAACTCATCAAGGTGGCCTGATTTATTTGGAAGCTGTCCGCTGACCAGTTGTTTTACTAGCTCGCAATCAATGTTCAATCTCATACTTTCTAGCTAAATTGAGAGCACAGGAAAACTGATAATGCACACATCCATTGGACATCAATGTTGTGATCAATTGACAGCTGTCGAAACAGAGTAGCCGCTGACCAGTATCACTTGACCGTATCGCGGGCTCAGTTGTTGACCCATCGAGGTCGAGTATTTTTGGAAGTTATCCGCTGACGAGTTACTAGTTTTCAAGTGATCGCAGGCTTAAGTTTGATTGTTTTTTAATTCATATGAAATATGTTTTGTTTTTGTGCCGCCCAAATTTAAAATTTTGATTTAAAACTGACCTCGGACGCTAAAATTCAGCCAGCTATTACAGGCCGGGAAGGCAGTTGCTTTTGACTTTGCTCACCATGGTCACGCGTTGGTCACGCTCTACGTCCAATTTTTACACTCTGATTGGTCAAAATTTGACAGGTGAGCTCATGCGGAAAATTTATGCAGCATCTTCAATCTTGTTTACTGTGACAGCTTAAGCTGACAGAGTTTTGTGTCAGCATGGATAATAGAATCAACTTGTGATGTATTTAACTGTCTTTTTCCACTGGATGCACAAAATGAAATTCAGCTGCATTCAGGAGTCTTCTGTTATTCATGGCTAGTTGGTTTTTGGTTGAGAAATTAATACATTACTTGTCAAAGTCGGAAATCCGATTTCGGATGGCATCGATTTCGCTTTTCACCTTGCTTGACGCGTAAAGGTTGAAAAGTCTGAAGCGATACTGGCCTTCCTTGATACCTTTCAGGAGCTGCATCTCGAATGGTAAGCTTCAGTAATTATTGTGTTTGATGTTTGTTTTTATATCTAATTATTGAAGTCGAGCGCAATTTATGCGGCTATGTAGTTTATGCACATTTGTAAGATATGAGACAATTTGATATGACCAAGAATCAGGTTTGATATAAGCTTACAGAACTTTAAAAAGCCTTTAGACATTTTCTCACCGCAAATAGAAAGAAAACTTCCCAAAGAACATTTAGTTATAATTCTGGCTGTAAAAGAAAGCTTTGAGCGATTTTCTTGCCTCGAGTTCATCTTTGAAAAAAGTAAATACCGGGAAGCCGGCTCAAAACATAAACTTAAGCTTTAAGCTTGAAGACTCAGGATTTTTAGAGACACTTTAATACTTGTCTTCGTCAATGAAAAATGTTGTCTCTGTATATGTTTCACCGAATTATATTTCTTTTATTGATTTAATAATGAAATGAAATAAGCTAACACCACTATAAGAAAAAAGAAAAAAAAAAGTTGTGGAGAAGGAGACAACCAAAAGCACCAATGCGCCATACTAGGGATGCCCCCACTAATTAACATATAAGAAAAATATATACAAATAGAAATGTTCTGGGCCTAGCCGTTCGATGGGCGCTTAGCGCTAACCTAAATTGGACGTGGGGGAGAAATGAATGCGTGACAAACGAACCCCAAAGGACGTCTGCGGGGAGGAAAATCAAATTGTAGACAAGAAGAATTAAATTCAACGTTCTAAGCTTCCATTTCTGATTTCAATTTCCACTAGCCTATAGGTTATCTTGACCCAGCTTTGAACAACCGGGCGCTGGTTTTTAACACAGTATTTTGCTGGCAAAAGTCTGAGCTAAGTAGATTAGTTGCCCATAGTTTAACGGTACACGATACCGAGAAGTACCAACACATGGATACTCCCACTTAGATGGATCGGGAACTGATGCTGATGCTATTGATGATAGTGTTGATAACGATGACGTCGTTGTCGATCTATGAGATTGTGACGGTGATGATAGTGATGGTCTTTATTATTGTGATTCTCCAGAAGCTAGTGAGGGAGGAAAGGCAACAGGTTTGTGTCTCACAATTCAATTTATCATTATGTCTAATGAAAACTCCCAAATTTTAACGCAAGTATCCGCTAGATATTCTTTACGCCACCGGTTCCAAAACTGCCCTAATTTTGCACTAAGACACTTCAATCTCGCCGAACTGTGAAAATTTAACGCATCATCTGGTTCTACAATCTATTCGGCAATGGTTTTATTCGTGTTCCATACATCAAATGTGATTGCGTCAGCACTTCTCCTTCAGTTTCATTGTACTCGTATGTAAGCGGTCTCGAGTTGAGTATGAATTCTATTTCTGTTAAAAGAGTCGACAATTCATCGAATGACAACCTGGCGTTGCCCAGTGTTTCCGCACCGCAGACAAATCTTCCACCAACTCTAAATCTACTGCTCTTGTCACGCAACACGTAAACAATGCAACGTAAGCCTTGACCATTTCTACTGATTTTTGTTTTACATAAGGTGGCCCCGCAAAATCTTCTCCTACTCTCGAAAATGGTGGTGATTCTCTGACCCTAAATTCAGGAAGCACAGCAGTCCGTGAAGCGAGTACTTTTCCCTGTCAGCTTTTTAGTGGGGCTCCCTCTTTTCGTTTGGTTGTCACGTGACTGACCGAGCGTAGTACGTACCAGGGCGGATAAAGGTTGGGCGGTGAAACGAGCGCTCCGCTCTTCATTTAATGTGTGATGCGGAGTAGGACTGGCACGAGCGCTCTTTCTGCGCTTCCGGTGCGCTTCAAGGCCGGCGAAATTTTCCTTTTTGCAAACCGGAAATCCTATTTTCTTTCTGTAATTTCAGGCTACAATGTTAAATAGATAAATTCGTTTCATAACAATATCAATAAACAGTTTCATGTGTTTGTGTCTGTACGTCTATAAGTCAAACTTGTTGGTCGTATAATGCCAAAATTCGAGTTTAATTTGAAAGTGTTGATTACCTCCTCCTTCCACTAAATATCACCTAATCGTCTTTCGCCGTTTCGTTTGCAAAAGCTTAACACTTCTTAACCTCAATGTTTACATATGTTAAAGGGGGATAAATTTTGTATAACATAACAAAAAATTAGATTGATATATTTTGATATAGTGGCGTTATATTTCTTGAAACTTTGCTTCTCGGGTGCAACGCGCCATGGCGATTCGCGCAATACGTTGCAAATCCGGCAACCGCATGTAAACAAAATTTATTGACGTCAGTTGTAAGGTTTTTTCTCCGTTTTTCTCTCTAAAACAAAACAAGGTAAACAGTAAAAACTGAGGGAAAACTAATTTTGAAGTTTCGAAGAAACAGAAAGACGTACGAGATGTTTTTTTTCAAAATTAAAAAGAAGGATGATGGTGATTGAAATTAGCATAATTTCACCTTGCACGAGCTGCACGCGTTTATAAAATACACGTCATCTAGTTATGAAACACCATCTGCTGTCTTTTAGTTTTGCCATGGATGACAAGGATGAGACTTTCCTTCGTGTTTTAGACAGTACTTAGATGTTTTTGTTTTGGAATAACATCGATATTGGCGAGTAGCAGAACGAAAATATAATTCAGTGGTAGAGTCATGGAAGTAATAAAAGAAACCCTTTGAAAGCGATGTTTGTCTACTCCAACTAAACCTCCCGCAAAAATAGCAACATTTGCCTCTCGGAGACAGCGTACCAGCACAAAGGAACGAGGAAGAAGTGAAAGAAAACAAATCAAGCCGCTAAATTCAGTGACAGCGGCAGTGTCTTATGCACAAACCACATCGCAAGCCCTGACCGAAGTCGAAAACAAGCGACATTTCTAAGCACAGTCCCAGTCCACTGCATCACACCTTTTTGCTCGGACGCGCTCGTTTCACCGCCCAACCTTTATCCGCCCTGGTACGTACGTACGTACGTACGCGTCTACAGATTGTACGGGTAGGGTAGGGAAGACTATCAAAAGGAAGGGAGGGGTGTCTCAGGTGTGTCTTGGCAAACCCATATCTTTTATATTGGCCATTCACAATATGGTCAATTGACAGCTGTCAAAACAGGATAGCCACTGACCAGTATCACATTGCCATATCGGGGGCTCATGTGTTAACTCATCAAGGTGGCCTGATTTATTTGGAAGCTGTCCGCTGACCAGTTGTTTTACTAGCTCGCAATCAATGTTCAATCTCATACTTTCTAGCTAAATTGAGAGCACAGGAAAACTGATAATGCACACATCCATTGGACATCAATGTTGTGATCAATTGACAGCTGTCGAAACAGAGTAGCCGCTGACCAGTATCACTTGACCGTATCGCGGGCTCAGTTGTTGACCCATCGAGGTCGAGTATTTTTGGAAGTTATCCGCTGACGAGTTACTAGTTTTCAAGTGATCGCAGGCTTAAGTTTGATTGTTTTTTAATTCATATGAAATATGTTTTGTTTTTGTGCCGCCCAAATTTAAAATTTTGATTTAAAACTGACCTCGGACGCTAAAATTCAGCCAGCTATTACAGGCCGGGAAGGCAGTTGCTTTTGACTTTGCTCACCATGGTCACGCGTTGGTCACGCTCTACGTCCAATTTTTACACTCTGATTGGTCAAAATTTGACAGGTGAGCTCATGCGGAAAATTTATGCAGCATCTTCAATCTTGTTTACTGTGACAGCTTAAGCTGACAGAGTTTTGTGTCAGCATGGATAATAGAATCAACTTGTGATGTATTTAACTGTCTTTTTCCACTGGATGCACAAAATGAAATTCAGCTGCATTCAGGAGTCTTCTGTTATTCATGGCTAGTTGGTTTTTGGTTGAGAAATTAATACATTACTTGTCAAAGTCGGAAATCCGATTTCGGATGGCATCGATTTCGCTTTTCACCTTGCTTGACGCGTAAAGGTTGAAAAGTCTGAAGCGATACTGGCCTTCCTTGATACCTTTCAGGAGCTGCATCTCGAATGGTAAGCTTCAGTAATTATTGTGTTTGATGTTTGTTTTTATATCTAATTATTGAAGTCGAGCGCAATTTATGCGGCTATGTAGTTTATGCACATTTGTAAGATATGAGACAATTTGATATGACCAAGAATCAGGTTTGATATAAGCTTACAGAACTTTAAAAAGCCTTTAGACATTTTCTCACCGCAAATAGAAAGAAAACTTCCCAAAGAACATTTAGTTATAATTCTGGCTGTAAAAGAAAGCTTTGAGCGATTTTCTTGCCTCGAGTTCATCTTTGAAAAAAGTAAATACCGGGAAGCCGGCTCAAAACATAAACTTAAGCTTTAAGCTTGAAGACTCAGGATTTTTAGAGACACTTTAATACTTGTCTTCGTCAATGAAAAATGTTGTCTCTGTATATGTTTCACCGAATTATATTTCTTTTATTGATTATTGGTAGTATCTCTTGTAATTTTAATCGCCGTGCCGTTTGTTTTCGACCGTTCAGTGTTCATCGCTTGCAGGAGTACTCACAGTGCCGCGGGTATCAAACCGGCGCTTTTAAAGATTACACATCGATAAAATAATTTAATAAAACTGAATACACAGAATAATTTCTTTATTATGTTGTAGCTTAACTCTAGTGTGTTCGTTCAAACACTCGCCACAGTTCGCACTGCAAAAGTGGGAACCGGATGGCCGTATATGAGTTTGGAAATTTCTTTAACGGTTTAAAAAGCCCACGCGTACTTCGATCGTCCTGAATATTGAATGAGTGCAATTTGTGTTGCAAAATTGTGAAACACTGCATTCTGTCCGAGGTCTGTATGATAAAAACAGTACCTCTGTTTCACCTCAGATGTGATGTATAAATGGTATAAAAGGTTGGTTTACACGTGCACGCACCCGGGTTTGTTGGCAAGATTTTGTAAAGTAAACCTGTCGAACGCAAAAAAATTCGGCTTGATTTTTTTTCCAGGCTTAATTAATCTTACGGTGATCAAGATCCATTATGGCCCCTAAATGTGATCGAAGATGATTGCTATTTTTTGGGTGTACATATCAGGCTATCAACTTGATGTAAGATTTTGTTCACTCTTGGGCTGTTTGCAAATTATTTTTCTCTAAAATCACTTAGCCTTTCCCTAAAAAGTCACATGAATGTGCTATGTGCTCTAAAGTCAACTGAATTGTGGAATACAAGTTTATTG
>CALNXI010001036.1:87897-101632 GCA_942486025.1 Porites evermanni | reverse complement strand
CCCCCCCCCCCCTTCCAGCTTAAATTATGACTGGTCCCTTAATTGTGCACATTATATGGCATAATTTGAAAACTTGTTCAGTGGGTCATCTGACGAACTATTATTCATCAGGTCACTGAGGTAATAGCAGTACGCCCGGCACTAGTGTTGATAAGAGTAAGTGGATTTTCTGTTTTGCCTCAGTGTTTAATGTTTTTGTTTCATTTTAGCCCTTAAAGTAATGGAACGGCATAATTTGAACGTAACGTTGCCGATTTTATCTACGTTTTCTTTCGCTTTTGCCATCAGGGAACACCAACATTGATCTACAAAGTAAGTGGATTTTCTATTAATCCAAGTGTTTGTTAATTTCCACCCGTGTGTATATTTTTAAACCCTTATAACTGATTAATTGTACAGGCATAATAATAAAAAAATTCTTATTTCACCTTTGTTTTTTGTTTTTTGTCTTTTTTCTTTATCCATTAGGTAACAGTAGTATCAGCAAAAGGAGTGATCATAGTAAGAAGATTTTCTGTTCTTCACCGCACTTGTGCTGCCTCTGTACTGTTGTCTAATTTTAATCGCAGGGATTTCGCCCAGAAGACGAAATCCCGAAGAGCCATGCTAGTAGCTCGCGAGTATGTAAAGATTAGTACTTACAGTTAAAATATACAGTTAGTATACTAGAAAAGAACTCAATTTGTTAAAAAAAGGGGCTGCATCGTTTAGAAATGATGACCTTTCAATTCTCAACAATGCTGAATGTCCCTAAATGAACATACTTATAAGATCTGTAAGGCGAGAGGCGTTACGTATAACTTAGCCTGCGAGGCAAGTGTTCGAAAGGGAAGGAGAAGGGAGTTTGAACACCTGCCACGCAGGCTAGGGACAACTGTTTATTATTATACATTGCGCTCATAATCTGTCTTCTCATTGGCTAAGAACTTACAGCTAATTTTGGAAATCAGCGCAACCTACAGATTAGTTAGTTATCTGCTAGCAGATAACTGAATAATCTGCAGGATGCGCGCGCAATGCATGATATTCAATAGCCATATCAATTCAGAAGGTTCCTTGCGAGGGTGTGTTTGCCCTTTTTTTCATTCAAAACAATGTATAATAAAACAATTATTAGGTTCGGTTTTTGTGATATCCTAAATAATCAAGGTCTCGGTAAGTGTTATCCGCTTCGGCCTTCGGCTTAGCTGATAACACTTACCGAGACCTTGATTATTCCGGATATCACAAAAAAATCATCCAATAATTGTTTTGGAGCACTGGGAGGGTTTGCCAGACACGCGTTTATCATTCACCTTCTTGATTGAAACGATTTGTTGGACATAAATCACTTTGGGGGAATTAAAGACTGGGTCCACAAACAAGCAGGTTTCCCTAAGCGAAGTAGTGAATCACGCAGAATGATGAACCATTATAGAAATTCGCAGCTTCAAACTTAATCGCGCTTATTCCATGTCGTTCATTTCGTCAAATGTTCGCAATTTTTCTGGATTTTCCGTATCAAAGTTCAGAAAAAGAAAAAGAAAGTCGTGTGTCTTGTGTTCACGTCCTCTACAACACGTGAAATTAAGCACTTTCACGTTGTAGTCGTCACCGCCAAGAAATTACTAAAAAACTTAATGCATGCACTTGCAAAGTTGTTGTTTTGCCAATCTAAACCTATTTCTTTGTTTTCGTTCCCATTGACGTCGCTGTCGTCGTTACTTAAGGTAAAGTTCCTAAGGCTAGATTTCCGGTTCTTCAAACGAATGGTGAACGGGGGCAACTTTAGTGTCAAATTAAGTGTATGGAATAGTTTGAAAATTGCTTATTTCTGCTTATTATCTTTTTTTTTTTTAATTCATCCAGGCGACAGGACTACCACTACCACAGTTCATCGAAGTAAGTTGATGTTTCACACATGTCCAATACTCTCGACTTAGATTCCAGTGGACAAAAGAGTCCAATGGAGTCTAGTCGAAAACTGAAACCGGAAGTACAGGCCAGTCCACTTGAGTTACAGGAAGTCTAGTTTTAAGATGAAACCGGAAGTGTAAACAATACTTTAAGGAGGATTGGAAAGTCGTCTCATGGAGTCCATCGGATCCAGTGGAAACACGGGATTCCGATGGACAGTCCAGGATCGTTATCAAATTTGATAACCATGTGACGTCACAACATGGTGGCCATTTCAAAAGTCGGGAATTTTCGTACTCGCCTTTCTTTATCCGAGATTTTTGTCCGATCTTATTCGGTGTAAACTCGTCAGGTACCCATGGTTCTGTTCGGCAAGGCCAAGGAGCTTCACATGTTTCAAAATGGCAGATGTGTATCACGCGTATTGAAGTAAATTTCTCTCTCAAAGTGAAACGTTCATCAGATTTTGGTTCCGAGATCAGGTATTTTTTTCCACTTCGTTGTTAAATTTAATGTACTTGTTGATTTTTGTGAGAGTTGCAAAAAATCTGGCGTTATATCCAAGGTTTACGCATTCGATTCAGCATGTTTCTATTGTTGTGCACAATCTCTGAAAAAAGTGCATCAGGTATTTTTATTCAATGCGCTTTCAATAATGTCGGCCATATTTGATTGATGTCTTCCTCAAGGTGCTGAGATGGCAGATGATGCCCATAGAAGCAAAATTTCATCGTTATTTCGCCTTTGTGGCAAGATCGCGTCTTCAAATACCTCCAGTTTTAAGACTGTTAAGCTTATTCCAAGCTATTACCGAGGAGGGAACTACGCGCTCCAGTCAAAAGACTCACACCATCTTGAGAAAAACACTAAGCTGGAGTTTACTGAGTCACAATTCAATTCCGGCTCCATAGTAAGTTTATGTAGCTTCATTTTAAGCTGCACTTCATTCTTATAACTTTGGATCTGTAAATCACTATCCGTGATAATTTAACATTCTGCAAAGAAAACTGACGAGCTGGGCCCAGCGTGATACAGGAAATCGCTTAGTTATTCAGATCCAGAAGGCACTTTGGAGAAAATTAGAACCCTTATTCAGCCATAATAAAAAAGCTTTACGCTTCAAAAGAGGTCAAAGAAAATGCGCTTGCATCAGAGGGCAAATCCTGCCGACCAGAAACAATAACTACAGTAAATCGATACGTATATCATGACCTCTCAGTGTGAAACATGCGACTAAAATCACCTTTGCTCAGTGTAAATGTACAACTTTCCATAGAGCATAATCTACCCAGCAGATAAAAACAACTTTATTGGAATAAGCATCATTTTGGCATGAGGTAAAAGTCGTGTAGGCCTACCACCCCCTTTTATTGCTAAAACTTTTATCGGTTATTTGTATAAGCTAATCAAAGGAAGGCATACTCATTGTCTGCATGTTCCGTTTTTGTTTCATTGACAGATCTATGGACAACAACCATCATCGACATCATTTCCTCGTGACAGAGGAAAAAAGCAGAATGAACTTCGAAAAAGCAAATTTCTGTAGACGATGTTAAAAATAAAACCCTTATCCTTAACAGAATAACCATTGTCTTACATCACTGTGTCTCTTTAATTTGAACATTTCAGTAGAAACAAATTACGTATGAGTTTGATGATTTGTTTGAAATACACGAAGCTTTTCGCAGAGGTCTTATTTGGAAAAATGAGTCTCAAATACAATTTCACCAGTTTTACAATCTAATGCGAGATGCCTGTTATAAAAAAATTGCCATGTACGTGAGTTGCTGTCTTGGCAGTACTCCTTTCTATTTCTGAAAAAATCTCGACATTGTCCGCCATATTGAATTCAAGAACGCTTTCCCCCAAATTAGGTCACGTGAACGAAAATTTGAACAGCGATTGGCTCGTGGTTTGTTCTGGTCAAGGTTATCAAATTTGATAACGATCCCGGACTGATGGAATCTCCTGAAGTCTAGTCGTGCCATGAGTCAAAACAAGGATGCTGCACTTGTAACATTGACTCGTTCTTAAGCCCTTAGTCGAGACTAGCACGCTTAACATGTAACATGAGTCGGAAAGTCGCAAGAAGCACGCCACATGTATGACATATCGCGTTCTTAAAACTGTGAGTCGAAAAAAGCACGGTACACATGTAAGACAACTCGTTCTTAGAGCGATAAGCCGAAACAAGCACGCTACACATATATGACATAACTCGATCTTAAAGCCATGAGTCGAAACAAGCACGCTACTCACATAACATAACTCGTTCTTAAAGCCATGAGTCGAAACAAGCACGCTACAGACGTAACATAACTCGTTCTCAAAGCCCTGAGCACCGTCGGACCATAATTCAAGATTGGCACGCTTAAAGCAAGCCACGAGACGAATCAAGCAAGTTAAAGCTATGAAACGGGACAAGAGCCCTGCGAAACAAGGACAGTACACGAGCACATGCTTCGTTCTTTATTTAATCCATGAAACGAGACAAAGTGCTGCAAAGCAAGAACGCCACATATTTGCATGTCTCGTTCTTTGAGCCAAGAATCGAAACAAGAGCCTAAAAAATGGGTGTATACGCCTCCCTTTAAGAGAGAAGCCCCTACTCCCACGGGCAAGAACACGCTACATGCGAAACAAAGACCACCAAAGTTAACTCATGTGACTGCCATATTTTTTGAACAAAGGGGAGCAGAATAAGATGACTTCATGTATGAAATGCTGAGAGGCTAGAGGCTCTTGCGCAAGTTTATATATTTTCCCACCAATGCACTGGCGGCGGAGTATTTTTCTCTGACATGGTCTATTATAACAAGCACAGAGTTTTTATTGGGGACAATTAGGCAAATTTAAAGACGCTTTTCTCTGATGGATCCCTAGACCTTTGTCAGCAATCCACCAACACTGGGAATTGCTGAGACAGAAAGAAAAAATTGCACAACTAAAACTTACTGAAATTGCTGTGGAATGATCTTAAACGGCAGGAAGTCGAAAGAAAATACATATATATGCAAAGGAATTCAGACTATGGAATCATAGGTGATGATTTATGTGATGATGTAGTAGTCCTGTATGCATCATAACAAATCATAATATGATTTGACACGTACCCTAAACATCATAATCTTATAAATCATAATTTAATATGATATCTATAGGACTATTAATATCATCTTGGGAATGATAACTATGATTTATAGTGCTGTTAATCATAGCTATGATTCCAAAAGGAATATTAAAATTATCCCCGGAATCATAACTATGATTTATAGTTCTTTTAATCATAGGTATGATATCCAATAGGACTACTAGAATCATCTCTGGAATCATAACCACGATTTGTAGTTCTGTTAATCATAGCAATGATTCCAGAAAGACTAATAAAGCCATTTCTGGAATCCTGAACATGATTTAAAGATCTCGTCACGGGTGGCTGCTTTGACTGTGGGTCACTTCATTCCAAAGATCGTGATTCTTCTGAATAATGTCCATTATTAAAAACTGAATCATTGGATAATGCAATTCTAGCATTTTGATTGGCTTAGCTGTTATGGTATATGAGCTATTATACCATGCTCTCCTTATATGGTCGGTGTACGTGTCAGTTTAAAATTGGAAGCTAGCTAAGATTTTTTTTCGCGAAGGATAGAACGACGCCCGAAGCAAATCATTTTAATTCATTTCTTAGAATACTAGAAATGCAATTTCATAGAAATAAAAAAGACAAAAACAAACAAAAAAGCCACAAGAGCTTGTCTGAAAGTTTGTCGGAAAACACATGGAACTAAAGTACCTTGACCAGCTACGAAAGAAGACCAGTGTTATTTCCTCATGATCGCGAAGCCATTCGCCGATCGAATTACTCGCTGATAGATAACTGAGGCTTGTTTATCGGACATCAAGAATATAAATCACAAGTAACCAGCTACAAATACAGGCTATGCAGCCATTCACTAGAGCAATCGAGGCGGCACATATCGAAGAAAAGAGCAAGAGCAAAACCAGCTTGTGGCTTCAAACAACTTCATAACAAGCGACCGAGGTAATAGTTTTTCTCCGTTGTTCTTACTTTTATAACTGCACGGAAAATCCAAATTCACAGTAATTTCGACGGCTGTCACTTAAAAATTCTTTTCCTTCACATTATCTGCCGGGTTTTTTTTAGCTGTTCTGCTGTGTAAAATCCTAGAATCCCGGTGAGTTTTTTCAAAACTAATGTTTATCGTTACAATGTTTTGATTTTTCATTCATGCAGTCCAGGCGAGTCCGTTCGCGCGTTGACAGTTTTGATAGACGTGTGACGTGTGAATAGTGGAAGTCCCTTGTCTTTTCCGGCTTGTTCTAGTCGGGGAGATTCAACGAGATTTTGTGGGCGTTTTTAATAAAACAATTATTCCACTCGCGCTTGTTGGATATGAGATGATTATAGCCAACTCGGCGCTGCGCGCCTCGTTGGCGACCTATCATCTAATATCCAACGCGCCCTCGTGGAATAATTGTTAATTAATCGTTCACTGCATATTACCTAAGCACGTTGTCACGATGGACTGTTCTTATTAAGTGAGTGCTTGAGTACTGAGCCTGCATGGGCCACCTGTGAAGAGATTTGTTAATTGTTAAAAGTACCTCCAAATTCTTTTTGGATTTTTCACTTTTGAGTATTACTAACAGATAGTAACAACGAGTAACAGGTTTGTTGCATACAGGCCATACATGTATTTCAATCAACTGAGCAGCCAGGATAGTGTTTCATTGAAAATTAGGCTTACTAGACCTGTCTATACTTTATCTAACCATTCACTGTGTAAGGATTTGCTTGAGAAAGTAACTCCCTGTTCATTAGTACCGCAAATTTTATTTACATAACCCAGATAACACTTGTAGGCCAACAATCAGGCCCTCCTTTTCAGTATACCAACAAACCTGATTTGAATTAGCAAATAGAAAACAACACTGGTTTTACATTTCTCACTTTTTCGTGGGAACAAATTCTACTCGTCTATTATACTTAAGTATCGTAATCAAGCTCATCTCTAAAATTGTAACCTTGTGACGTTGTACAGCAACAAAACAGTCATCGTAAACGTAAACAAACGATACTTTAATCCATTAGATTCACGTTACAGAAAACTCCTGTACAAGATCTCAAGCCCATGTAAAACCTGGCATCCCTATGAATAACAACTATCACGTGACGTTACACCCTTCCTTTAGTAAAGAAATGAAAGAAAAGATAGAACTTATTCGGCAATAAAGATACGAGTAATGGTCTTGAAAATGTCCCTCTAAGTAATAAACACAACAACGCAATAAGAAGACTATAAGCCTAATAAATGGCAGTGAAATGGGCAAAAGTTCAAAGTTCTTGAGTTGCAAAAGAACATAACGAAGAGTTCAACGTCTCTGAGTAAAAGCTAAGTCATTTTAAAGTCCTTGAAACCAGAAGGTAACTTTATCTGACGTCTGCTCCTAGTCGCTGCGGCTACTCCTGCAGGTGGGTCTTTCACAGGTGCTGGTACTCCGTACTGTGGGACTTGAAGGTGGAAAGACGTCTGCTGATACTTGTTGGGGTGGTTGTATGAGCGGCTGTTCAGAGTCCTTTACCGCTCCTTCTGCTGGTGGTGTTGATGCAACCGTGATCTTTGAAGGCCCGATCTTCACTCCTGAAGTGTATGTAGCTGGAGGTGGATGGTACTTCTTTAGGTGCCCTAGGTTTCTCCGAAAAACTCTTCCGTCTTCAGTGCGCACTGCATATGATCGCACATCCACTTGGTCTTCAACTTGAGCTTTCTTCCACTTTCAAGCTTGAGGACTAGGTAGCATTACGACGGCAGCACCTTTGCGTAAGGGCGACAGCTCTCGATTTCCTCTGTCGTAGTAAAAGGTCCGACGCTCTTTCTTCTTAAGAAGTTTCTCTCGCACACCAAGGGTTGTCGTAGGTTTCAGAGGACTTTTTGCTGTTGGAAGAAGTGTTCTTATCCTTCGGCCTCAAAGTTTTTGCACTGGTGAGAAGCCTACGCCCGGAGTCCGAGTGTTTTTCCAGTCGAGCAGTGCTGAATAAAAGTCGGTTTCAGCTTGCTTGGATTTCTTCATTAGCTGCTTTGCTGTTTTAACAGTGTTCTCTACGCGGCCGTTACTTTGAGGGTAGTTGGGAGAACTGATGACTAACTTGACCTCATTAGCCACTGCGAAATCTCTAAACTCTTGAGAGTCAAAGGGTGGACCATTGTCGCTCTGAAACAGGTTAGGTATACCATGATTGGAGAAATGGCGTTTCAACGTGGTGATAATGGCACTTGCAGTCTTCCTCCCAAGATGGTCAATTTCAAAATAACCAGAATAGTACAGAGATAGTCCTTCTCATCTAAGGTGAATATGTCACAACCAACTTTCTGCCACGGGCGTTTAGGCACATCATGTACGACAAGAGGCTCTTGCTGAGGGTGGCTGACGTACATGTTACATGTATCACAGCGTTCAATGAATTCAGTGATTTCTTGATTCATAGAAGGCCAGTAAACGACCTCACGTGCTCTACTCAGGCATCCTTGTATTCCAATGTGAGCACGGTGGATGTTCTCTTGAACTTCCTGTCTTCAGGTCTAAGGGATGACACATCTTTGGCCTTTAAGGATGATTCCGTCTTGTACGGCAAGTTTTTCTCTGACATTTTAGTACTCGGAGACTTCCTTTGGTACTGAGCTGCTGTTTTCAGGCCATCTTCTTAGGATCACGTTTTTGAGGGTCTGAAGAGTTGGATCTTTAGCCGTTTCTTGCTTGATTTTCCTCGGCTGCTGCTTGGAGATAGCTAGATAGTGTACAACACGAATACTTTCTACTTCTCTCTCGGTCTCTGATCTATGTGTGTCAGTAGGACTTAGGCTTTGATAGGCCCTTGATAGGTATTAGCGAGATACATCTCTCTCCCGGGCCTGTATCTGATTTCTACGTCATACTGCTGTAAGCGGAGGAGGAGTCTCTGTAGAGGCTTGAGTGCAGATGCTAATGGCTTTCTCGAGATGGACACCAAGGGCTTGTGATCTGTATAAAGAATAACTTTTCTGCCATAAACGTGCTGATGGTCGTGTTCTAAACCAAAAACTTGAGCCAAGGCTCTTTTTAAATTTGTGAGTAATCCTGTTCAGCCTGTGTCAGAGCCCGGCTTGCATAGGTGACAGGGTGGTCTTCCTGGGTAAGAACAAAAGAACAAAAGTTCCTGTGTAAGAACAAAACCAAGTACTTGAGAACTAGGGCAGAGGTAACTGCTTCCTTGATCTTGTCAAAGGCAACAGCCTGTTCTTTTGTCCAGAACCATGGTACATCTCTATGGGTTAGACGCCTGATAGGTTCACAAATCTTACAGAGGTCGCCAAGGAATTTTGAGAGGTACTTGACCATACCCATCAGCCTTTGCACTGCAGCTACATCATCGGATTTCATCATACTAAGAATTGCTTTCAATTTAGCAGGGTCAGGCTTAAGGCCTTCTTTTGTTAGGTGATGGCCAATGAATTGCACATCATCGCACTTGAATGTAAACTTCTTCTTGTTAAGTTTGATGTTCCGCTCCCTGCATCGATCCAGGAGGGACTTAAGGTTTCTGTCGTGGTCTTCATCTGCCTCTCGCTCTGTTTCACCTTGACCAGTGATCAGTGTATCGTCAGCAATTTTGAAGACTCCTTTCCGTCCCTCCAAGTTTTGGTCAAGTTTAATCTGAAAAATTTCCTGGGCTGGGGTGATTCCAAAGGGCATTCTGTGTCAGCAATACCGACCCCAGTGTGTCTGAAAGACAGTTAGTTTACTGGATTCTTTGTCCAATTCAACTTGAAGAAAGCCTTCTTTCAAATCAACTTTGCTGAATACTTTAGCCTTTGAAGGTCCTGGGAGAATCTCTTCTATCACCGAGAGAGGGTAATGGCTTCGTTTTAGGGCTAAATTTAAGTAATGGGGATCAATGCTCAAACGAATATTCCCGTCTCGCTTCTTGGTTACAATCATGCTTGAAATCCAGTCTGTACGTTCTTGAATAGGGCTAATCACTTTACTCTGAGTTAACCGGTCAAGTACCTTCTTCAGTTTCTCTTTAATGCAACAGGTACACAACGTGGCGGCATAACTGTGGGAGCAACATTCGGGCCTGATTCAAGGTGTACTTTCCCTTCCATACGCCCTAACTCTTCTCCAATACCTCTCCAAGACGTCTGAATATTCACTCATCACAGCATCTTTCGTGAACTTACGCTTCTCAGCATCGCAGGACAATGTAGCTTCTGTAATGGACAAAATGTTCTGAGTTGCACAACCTGAGAAGCTTTATCTGCTGAGCAGTTTCCAGACCGAGTAATGGAGCAAAATTGGCATCAACAATGGTGAATTAAAAAGTCGATCAGATAACTTTCTATGTTCTTAGGATTAACTAGGGAGATTTTTGATTTACCAAGAGCTGACATGGTTGAGTACATCTTGAGAGTGTGACTCGATTTCTCAAGGACAGTTCCTTTAGGGAGGTACTTGATGGGTAGAACATTGCAGAATGCACCTGAGTCAATTAACATTTTCACTTCTTTCCCACCCCTTCATGGTGGCCAGGATCTTGTTTGGGTGGTTATTGATCTCTCCTTCGGTGCAGGATACAGAGAGAATTTCCACTTCACTTTCATCAAAGTCAAACTGAGTCACTGAATGCTTTTGTGGAGGTTTCCTGTTTCTTGGCTTATTTTTCATCTCAGGTGGTGAGGGTGCTTGTGAATTTTGTGCTGACATAGTTTCCAGTTGAGCCAACGTAGCTTCGACACTGCGGCACATATCTATACACTTTTCAAGCGTAAGTTCCGGTGCTTGGAATAGTTTCTTTCTTAAACTGCTGTCACGAACTCCGCAGACAATCCTGAGTGTCCCTTATCATTTCTTCTTTAAGCGTTCGAAAGTTGCAAGTATCGGAGAGAGATCTCAAACTTGATGTGTAAGTATCGATTGATTCACCGGCGTCTTGATTGCGATTATTGAAGCGATATTTCGGATGACATTGTGGTGCATGGTCCCGACACAGAAACACAAAGCAGGCGACGCCACCAAACTATAAATCGTCTGCAAGAGTGCGGTTTCACTTTAAAGGCAGAGAAATGTTTGTTCAACCCGGACAGCCTGGTGTTCATGGGTATGCTGCTTTCAGAGAAAGGCATTGGTCCTACAGCAGATCGTGTTGAAGGAGTATTAGCGGTGGAAGAACCAAAGAGTGCCTCAGACGTACAGTATCCTCTTTATCCTAACCACTGAGAAGGCTGACAAGGAAAGAGACACCCCTAGAATTTGGACCGGAGCTGAAGAAGTCCTTTGAATGTCTCAAACAGAAGATCGCAGAAGCTTTCACTTTAACATATTTCGATAAGAATGCACCCACCAAGATAATCACGAATGCCAGTCCAGTTGGGATGGGTGCTGTTCTCGTATAAGAGCAGGACGGTGTATTTAATTTACACCGGTATTTTATGCAAGTCGTAGTTTGACCAGATTCGAGCAGAGATATTCCCAGACAGAAAAGGAGGCAGTGGGTGTGGTGTGGGCGTGTGAGAGATTCCATGTCTATGTGTATGGGATGAAGTTTGTTGTAGAGACCGACGATAAGCCTTTAGAGGTGTATAGGCCAGGTGCTAGTTCTGGTACACGTGCCTATCTCGGATGGGTTCTCAGATTACAGCCATGATTTCAGCGTGAAACACAGGCCTGGGAGCGAGAACACTGCTGATCCATTGTCTCGACTACTTTATAGGAAGGTTGAACCTGACAGCCGCCAGCGGTTTACTGAAGAGTATGTTAGATTTGCTGCTGTAAGTGCAACACCAACAGGCACTCACAACCCGTGAGATAGAAGAGGCCTCTGTTTGTGATGAAGAGCTGAGAGAAGTGGGGAAGGCTATTGCAACTGGGCGGTTTGAAAAGTGTAGGCAGTATATGACTGTGGCGAGGGAGTTGTGTGTCATTGGTCAGCTCGTGCTTAGAGGTACACGCATTATTATTCCTAGTAAGTTGCAGCAGAGGACCTTTGCACTTGCTGATGAAGGCCACTTGGGCGTGGTTGGCACCAAACAGAACCTCAGGACGAAGGTGTGGTGGCCAGGGATGCATAAAGCGGCTAAGAGACATTACCGCGAGTGCCATGGGAGTCAGCTGGTGGCACGTCCAGATCCCCCTCAACCTATCCGATCCACATCATTATCCGATGGACCCTGGCGGTAGATTTAAAGAGACCACTACCATCCAGACATTCACTATTAATCATCGTTGATTATTACAGCCGATTTTACGAAGTCGAGGTTATGCAGTCCACTACCACTGAAAAGATCATAGACTGCCTGGCTGATACCCTCTGCAGACATGGGCTGCCAATTACCATCAAGTCAGACAATGGACCACAATTTAAGTCAAATGAATTTCGAGAATATTGTCAACAGCAGGGTATTATTCATCAGAAGGTTACTGCCAAGTGGGCCCAAGCCAACGGAGAGGTCGAGAGACAGAATCAGTCACTGTTGAAACGACTACAGATTGCTCAGGCAGAGAGCAAACCATGAAGAGCAAAATTAAGAAGTATCTCACTGCCTATCGAAGAATTCCTCATAATACGACACTGCCTATCGACGAATTCCTCATAATACGACTGGCAGGAGTCCCGCGGAGCTACTGTTTAACCGGAAAGTCAAGGGGAAGATCCCTGATTTAAGCATCGACCATGCTTATGACCATGAAGTACATGATCGCGATGCTGAACAGAAAGCTGAGAGTAAAGCTTTTGAAGACATACACCGCAGTGCCAGTCCCTCCAGCATCGAACTGGGTGATGAAGTCCTTGTCCGACAAGACAAGACTAACAAACTCAGCACTGTATTCAATCCAAACCCCTTTAAGGTCGTCAGCAAGACCGGAAATAGCCTCGTAGTGGGAAGTCCAGCAGGGAACCAGTACTTCAGAAACACAAGTCACGTGAAGCAATACATTAGAGAGGGAGATCCCACACCCCAACAAGGGTCAGACTCCGTGTCAACACCCCCACACCCAGAAGGAATTAGACCCTGTGCCATCACATTACCAACCAACCATACAAGAATCCACTGCCGGACTGCTGGATAGACGAGAGTACCCTGATCTGCAGGAGAATGTTGGAGCGGGACCAGAGCCATCAAGGAATTTGCGACCCCAAAAGGACAAGGAGATTACCAGAGAGATTATGTAAGGGACTATGTTGTTAATTTTCTTTGGGGAACATGAACACTGGTTCTCTCGTCAGAACTAAGTACCGTTTGAACATTTAAGAGGCTGTCCGCGTAAGAACCGATAAGACAAATTTCGGTCTATCACGGATTGCCCTGATTTTTTCAGTGGAAGATAACTATCCAATCCCATGAAGAAATATCACATTTATTTGGACCAACTCAATTTTTTCTCTATTTTACAGGAAGATTTTCTCGGTCGCCTAAAACTGGCCCGTTTGCCGTCGGAAGTGGTGCGATTTTGGTGAAACTTTAGGGCTCTGTCAAACCTACCTTACATAGCCGAATAAGTTGATTATTTTACAAACAAAAGTTTTAACTCTGATTGACAGTTTCAAGGCTTAATGGTTGCATTCTGTGGAAAGTTGGCTGAGATATGATTTTTTTTAAATGACCTTTAATTTGCTCAGCAGGAAAAGTAATTTGCATAACTAGAGCTGAACGGTAATTTCGCAAAAGTGGCACCTGACCCAGACTCAAGTCTATGATAAATCAGAAGTACTAGGACCAGTCTACTTCTTAACGCAATAAAATTTGTGGGCACTCTTCTCTGCGTGCCGTGCAAAGTT
>CALNXI010001036.1:31415-82404 GCA_942486025.1 Porites evermanni | reverse complement strand
AACCGCCCGTAACCGCCCGTGCGGATCCAGGTCCTTTCTACCCATTGTGACGTCATCAGTTTTAACGGTCAAGGACAACTTTCTTCGCTAACTTGTGCAGAGTGAAGAGATCTTTCAAACCATACCAGAATGAGCACAATTCAGTCAAGGACACCGGAGAAACAAGCAAAAAACCACGTGACATTGACCTGAAAATCTCCATGAAAATCTTCTTCCATTACCCACCTACCTTTCCTTTCACCTAATCCTAAGATCCTACAAGCTTTCCTAAAAACTCTTGCCACCAAAATGAAGCCCACTAAATGCCCAGCAAGAGAAAACAAAAATGAGGCAAGAAAAGCGAAAAAAGAAGGGAGGAGAGAAAGCGAAAAGTAAAAGTCAAAACTGCTGTGTCACTTTTCTCGAAATTTTGCTTTCTGCGCATGCCCGAACTTCGCAAGCTAATATTTTGCACCTGGATCACAAGGCCGCGAAGTTTTCGACCTGTAAACCAGTCTGTGGTAAGTTTTAGCTCTTTATAGCATGACAGTGACCAGAAAACCACTCGACTAGCTTCAAAACGCGTTTTTCGGCAAAATCTCTAGGAGCGAATGGGTTAAGGAGAGACAGTTAAGTCCTTTTGGTTGTGTTTTACTTTCCTCCAGTGTGAATGACGAGGTGTTCTCATAACAATTTACCAATCATAACCTTAAGTTTATAAATCTTGTTTACAAACATTATGCATCTGACTTATACAAAACTTTAAAGAAAGTGCTCTCTGGAGTAGGCTCGATTACCAGCCGCTGTTTGGGAAAATGAGCCCACACTCATCCCCCCGAAAGAGCGGCTGGACGCGTGCGATTTCCTTTGTTGGTTTAAGCCAATCATGTTACCGCCTGCAGATTTTCGTCTGGCAAAGATTGTCGAAGAAATTATCACATCAAAGCAGAAAGTCCTTCCTTGATCCATCGGATGGCGAAGAGATTTCGACAGTGCGGAGACATTAGGAGAAATTCTAGAATCCGAACGAACACAACGTTTTGTTCGATTGTTTGTTGTGAACTTTTCTTTTAACGATTGTTGTTGGACAGATTTTGCATCTTCAAGCATCTTTTCAAGGCGATACTGCGTTCGTTACAGATGTAACCGTCCACGTTTATATTTGACAGAGGAACATTCAATACGCTGGAAATTCTGTCTGGTAAANTTTCGTCTGGCAAAGATTGTCGAAGAAATTATCACATCAAAGCAGAAAGTCCTTCCTTGATCCATCGGATGGCGAAGAGATTTCGACAGTGCGGAGACATTAGGAGAAATTCTAGAATCCGAACGAACACAACGTTTTGTTCGATTGTTTGTTGTGAACTTTTCTTTTAACGATTGTTGTTGGACAGATTTTGCATCTTCAAGCATCTTTTCAAGGCGATACTGCGTTCGTTACAGATGTAACCGTCCACGTTTATATTTGACAGAGGAACATTCAATACGCTGGAAATTCTGTCTGGTAAATCAGAAACTTTTCCATTGAATTTGGTCCGCTTCCGAGAATCAGTTAGTTCGGGCCCACAGAAGACGCAACCAATATTCGAAGATCAAAAAAAATTAACTACATGTCGCCGTGTACAGAAATGTACCGAAGAATCTTTTTCACAATGTATGGAAATGTACCGAAAAAACTATTTCGAAAGTCATTTTGGTGGGTAAGGGAGCGCTTGATGCAATTTTGAGCCAAATAAATAAGAAAATTGGAGACCGGTTTCACTTCCAGTGACATCGGAGACGCCTAAATTATCAATTTTCCAATTACGTCACAGACAAGGTCAACGGGTTACGCGTCCAGCCGTCTCTCTTCGGGGAGGATCAAATACCGGACCCGGGAGACGGCGGATATCGAGCCTATCTCTGGAGCAGTATCACATGGCTAGGCTTGATTTCCATGCTCTAACGTATGTTGTCATACATGACCTACCTTGGGGAAACATAGCGTCTGCGGTAAATACCACAAGCTAGTTAAGGTCGTTATTACTATTACTTCTCTTCTCATAACTGTATTTCACAAATCATTTTCTTTGCCATTAACTGCATCATGCTCAGTATTTTAATGGGTTTATAACTACTACACAGTCTTCATCTCATTCTCCCCTGAATTGTCCAACTGCCCATGCATGTGGATCAGTGTCCTTGTCAAAGACAAGTTTGTCACCTAACTTGTCCAAAGGGAATTGAGATCATTCAATAATAAATGTGTTCCCCTTAACCAATCACTCCCTTCTAATTCTATCCTACTATCCGAAAAGCTCTCTCATAAACTTTCTTCACCCAAATGAAGCCAGTAAGAGTGGCCATTTAAAAAAGAAAAAGGGATAGCTATAAAAGCGAAAAAAAAAAGAAGAGAGGAGGGAAAGCAAAATTTGTTACTGCTGTCTCACGTTTAAACCCAGAAACTATCTCAAAATTACACTTTCTATGCATGCCCCAACTTTTGAAGCAGATATATTTATTGCCTCTAAAAATATTACATGGACATTTTTATATTCTCTTGAATCATGATGATTTACACGGTGTCTTTCAGGCCTGCACAATATACTGAATTTCAGACGATTACTTCAAGTCGTTTTTTACTCCCTCAATAACGTCAGAACAGACCGGCCGTTAATGCCATCTAGTGACGCCACTACCCCTTTGCTTAAATTCATGCAAAGAGTAAAAGACGATTTTCAATTGACAAACGAAGAAATATCGTCTGGAAATGTCTACATGATACAGAATTTCTTTACTCTTTTTGATTGTAATTCATGTTTAACGTTTAACTGTCAACTGTATGCGTACTCTGAACAAATCTGCTGTAATTCAATAATAAAACTCGATTGCAATCATGCAATGAAATAAGCTTAAATACACACACGGAACACTTCAAAAACACAACAGTTTGCTTTAATTGAAAAGAATCTATTTGTTGGTTCTTAACGAAGATGAAAGAAAGAAAAGCTAACAGAATCATTACACTTGCCGGTAGAAATGACGAAAAGGTCGAATTCTTGAAATCCCAGAAAACTTTGCACAAACAAAGTCACTGCCGAAACCACAAAGCGGCTCTAAATTAAAAATCTACCGACTCTCTGTAATGATTCTTCATTCGTAGTTCAATTTAACATTTCAGTTTCTAAGGAGAGGGCGATTTTGCTGTTTACCATACAGATTGTCGAAATGTTTGAACAACACGCAAACATGCCTTAGAAGTGATCTGCTTAATATAAAACAACAATCCAGCTAAAATTTCTCATAAAAAGAACGCCCTTAGTAGCGTTGAGTCTTGCTTGCTTGAAGATAAGTTTTATTGTCAGCTGGTGTTGTTATGCTGCTTTTTCGTTTGGAACACAAAACGAGTGTTATATGTCATACTGTAAATACTCAAAACGTAAAAAATTGCCAGGAGAGACAGGAAAACCTTCTGCATATTGATATTGCTCCAGTGAGGAGAACTCTTTCAGGGATTTTACACTCAAAACATTGAACATTGATTTTTATTATTATGAACAAGACAAGATACGGCTCGGTAAAGTTTTCGTTCAGCACAGGAAAAATATGTAAGTTTAGCAGAACCTTATACAGCAGACAGTTAATTCAGTTCACGCGTAGTCCTGTTGAATTTGTTGTCCGTTTTATAAGATATCAAAATTACCTGAAAGTAATTACACTTTCCATGGCTGCTTTACGTATCTGCTTTTAATATCTTCGTACAGTTGATGTTTACTCGATCTCAGAGTACAATGTTTAGAGCTGTACGCAGCGTGCATTTTATCATAGTATCACTGGGATAAAGCCCCTCCATTTTCCAGGAAAATTTCAGTTTCTCGTCCAAATAATCACTGACTCAGTCAGACTCGGAGTAGTTTACTTAAATTTAGTGCTTAGTACAGCGAGGGGGGTTATGTGTTGTGAAATTCTGTCAGTCTGCGTCCCACATCACCGCTAACTACGATTTACTTTTTTTATTATTTTATTTTCAATTTTTTTTTTACCGAATCTTGATCCCCGATCCTCGATCCTCGATCTTCGATCCTGGTTTTCCAGTAAACCTCGAAGTTTTGCTCGTAAAGATTGTTCTTTTTTTCGACCACTGTAGTAATCAATTGTTTCAAAGCAATCAACGCTTTTAAACGACAGAATTCGTGAAATGACCCATTCCGAAACTACTCGACATCTTTTAGTGTGGGTCTACCACGAATGGTGTGTGGATCAGTAAGGGACATGATAGTATAATGCATTAACCTTTCCAAGTTTTTCGTCTCAAAACAAAGCATTCTGAAAATTGTACGTTGTTTTCGAAACGTCCAGATGAGAGCATCGTGTCGATCCTCATCCCCAGATTCTTCGCTACCCTGACCTCCTACGTGTATTTACAAAACTATCCCTTCTGTCACGTTCAGCTCTGTATTTACTTTTTCGCACGTGAAAGTCATAACCAAATTATTAAAGATAGCTCTCTAGAGAGAGCACGTGTTTACAGTTTTATGTCTGTTTTGCACTTGCGATTTTATCACTGTGATATAAGCATAAAACGGAACCTGTTTTGTCGAAAAAAAATAAAGCGGGATTTGTTGCCTGGGCCATGGCCGACCATTTGGGGAAGACCGACGAAAAAAAAAAAGCCTGCATTTTTAGAGTCTCGCTCTGCTAAAGCAAGCTTGACTAAAAAGTGATTTACATGGCAAGTCATTTAAATCATCGCCGAAAATAAACCGCATGCTCATCACAAGACCATTTGCATACAATGAAAGTTTACAACACCCGACCACTCAGTAGTGTTAACTTGTTCTAAAGTAATCAACGCTTTGAAGCGATAGAGTTCGTGGACCAACACGTTTCGGAAACGTTCTTAATTTAATCTTTCCTAAGCTTTCTTCGCAAAACACGCGTGGCTTCGATAAGGCAATGATTCTTAGTCCCGGTTTCCACGGTCTCCCAAAGGAACGCCTGGCACAATGACCCCCTTAATTGCCCGCCTCAATTTTATTACTAAAGTGGCAAACTAAACTAGAGCTGGAATGTAAAGTTACACACAGTCGCAGTACAACCAAAATATAAAGCCGCGTAATTTGCATAGAGCGCAAAGAATTCCTTAAAAAATCGAGATTTTCGGCCTCCCAAGTGCAGGTGCCAAGTGTTACGTTAAAAAAATGTAAAATTGGTCAAACAAAACGATTTAGATTAGGCCAAATGTCGAATATTCATGAGAAACTCTAAATTGGGTCGACTTTAATTAACTTAAGATTGTCTGTTAGGCTGCGTCAAACCAGTCAACTGAATCAGACCAAAACACAATTAAAATAAACTTTATCCTGAAAGAGGCTAAACATTTATTATAATTACAAAGATTTAAAATTCATTGGTTTTAATAGGTTGTTGCATGTGAAGGTAGAGGAAAACACATCCATGAGCTGCCCAAAGTAAATACAACCACCTATGGACTTAAGTCGTGGCGTTATAGGGCAGCTAAGATTTGGAACGCTCTTCCTGATCAGTTTCGTGTCGCTAATAAAATCGGAACATTTATGAACTTGATGTCAAGGTTGGATTTCTCAAATTTTACATTTTAATCGTGCAGTCACATGTAACCACATTTTGCTTAGCTTTTATAACATAATGTAATAATCTCGTGATCTCCTGTTAACGTTTTAATAACTTTTAACTGTGAATATATTTTTATATAGGTTTTTAATTATTTTATTTATTTATTTATTTTTCGTGGCATGTCTGTAAAGTAGCTAATTAGCTAAGAACATTGACCACGTTAAATAAAGGTCATTGTATTGTATTGTATATGGCCTATACGGGGATGTGCCGCTGGACAGGGTATGGTTTGTGACCTCTCTGTCGATCTAAACAGGGTATATGTAGATTGCATTCCTTTTAGCCAAACTTTTTTTCGGATTTAGACAATCCAGATTGTTTGGATTTTCGTGCTAGCCAGAGCAAAAATCTGAAATAAGATTGATCCATACAATACCTACCTGCTGGTTTGATCTTCAGCTCAATTTCAACGCGTCGTTTTTTATTTTCCGCTAAATTAACCGTCTTCTCTTGGGGAAATGGAAAGAAAAGTAGCTCTTTAACTAGTTGTGGTTCAAATCGGGACTTGTCAACTTTAAATTATCTGGAATTTGATTCAAGAAATTCAGAAGACAACTACGAATTCTCAAGTGCTTATAGAAGCGCGCTGTAAACACTCACACATTGGACACTATAGTTTTACGGTGAAAAAATCCAAGCGTTTGCGCTTCCTTACGGTTTTAGAGTTACAGTGGAACTTGAGTTTAATATACTACAATCCATTAGCGGCATAGAACAACGGAGGAGTGTAAATAACTTTTGCCTGAACTAACCTTGATCCGCCGTGTTTATTGATGAAAGAGCACGTTCTTGCGATCGAAAGCAGTTTCGTTAAATGGAACAAAAATCTGAAACCAGATTGAGATACCTATTAATCTGAACGATCCAAGTGCGGACAGGGGTGGATCGTTCAGATTACAATCTTAGCTTTGTTTAGTCCTTAATGGAACGAAAACTCAATTTTTGGATAGCAAAATCCGGATTTAGATTGGTCAAAAGGAATGCAACCATAATTTTGTTTGTCTGTAAACAGGCTATTGCCTGTACGATTGATTTGATTTGCTGTATGAATTTAGTTTGTACTCCAAGGTCGATCCAAGAATACAACAAATGTAATGACTGTAATAACCTGAATTTGCTCTATTGCAATTGCCAATAAATGGCATTAAACAAGACGAGCCCTTTGTCATAAACAGCTAAGGTATTAAAATTGAAGGTGTTGTCCTAAACAAGAAATGCATTTTAGGAATTTTTTGTTCTAAAAGTATCAACGCGGTCAGGGTTTCAAACCCTCAGCGGCTCACCTATACCCAAATAGTGGTGGAGTATTCCCCCGCGAACCCCCCCCCCCCCCCCCCCCCCCCCCCCCCCCCCCCCCCCCCCTCCTTTTTTTCTTCTTTTTTTTCTTTTTTTTTTTTTTTTTTTTTTTTTTTGATAGAAAAAAGATGTGGGGTTGCGTATTAAAAAGTTTATTTGTGCCCCCCATCCAGATCGTGGGGTTGCCCGTCACCTTTTCCTGTTTCCCATATAACCCCTCGCCTCGGCCCCTTTATTTTTCTGAACCCCTATTCTCAAAAAGGGGAGTCCCCCCCCCCCCCCCCGCTCCTTTCCCCTGGTTCTGGCTGTCTTTCTATCTTTCCATTTTCATTGCCTTTTGATTTGTGTCTAAGGTTATACTTGAACCAAAACAGTGCTGTTTAAAGGTTTTAAGTTGAAAGATGATTTGCCAGACATGTTTGTTTTAAACAACCAGGTAACTATATCCTCACTTCTCACAAAGTATTGTTAAGTACTCCGCACTGTCACACGAAAACAGGAGTAATTAGCCTGAAGAGTGTTCTTAATTGTTTGTTTTAATTTCCTTTTAGAACAAACACTGCACAATGTGGAAGCAGAACATAATTATAGAGAAGTTACATGTAGTATGTTGGCTCATACATCAGGGGTGATCAACAAGGGAATTTTGTTAAAAGCCATGAAAAGCTTTAAAATCTTCTACTTTTTTTTTTATCTCTTTTAGCGTTTTAACGCTTTAAAAAGGAATTTTTTCGTTAGGTGGCACAGTTTTATATTTTTCTTTTATTTTTTAGCGGGTGATTTACGTCACAGAAAGTTTTAGCTGGCATGGTCCGATTCGACGAACAAACGTCTAGGGGAACTTTATAAGCTTGACGCCGCAAACCTTAGCTAAGGTAGACACTTTCCGAAAAGCCAAGCTTTAACAGTTGTTAAAACGAAAATTTTAGGCCTTCATAAAGTGAACAGCCCTTATATTGTTGACAACAGAAAATGCTAGCCTTTAAAAGTACTGTTGCGAAAGAAATAGGTGATGCTTAACTTTATTATTTTGTGCTTGAATATTAATTAGAAATTGACATTGGTAGCGCAAAGAAGTTAGATTTCGTGACGTTAGATTTCACAATACTGTAAACAAAGTCCGAGTATATTTATGATACAAAATGATGTAACTGCATGCATTTTCTTAGGCTAAATAAGGTGAAAGAACGTGCGATTTTGTAATAGTCAGTTAGTTTAAATACATTACAATGGGAACATTCACTGTCATGTGATTAATGTAAAAATACTGCCTTACGCAAGGATATAATACTAGAAAAAACCCCTGTATACTTAGAATGTGTTAGTTGATCGTTGATCGTTGTGTTACGATCGTTGAATATATGAGAATTGTACATCGCAGTAGACTGTTGGTTTAGATTAAATCGTGTTGTTTCATCGAAAGATACAGTCCTTCTTGATTTGTTTAAACCAGCGAGCGGGGTCATAAGAATTCCGCAACAAAAATTTAGGTAATTATCAGTGGACGGATGAAAAATGCTAGGTTCTTACATTACATTAGTTTCAATTCCACATTTCAGACATTTACATGATCCGACTCCGCTTACAAACGAAACACGAGTTAAAATACAATAAGGATTGAACCTCCCGTGTGCACCTCTCGGAAACCACTTCCCTTAAGTAACCACCTCCAAAAAGTTATCGGCGATCGGAAGTTTTATGAATACGTTTTCCCACCCAAAGGCGGCCCCATGAACGGCCACCTCTCGTAAGTCAGATAAGCCAACGCGACCATTTTTTGAAGAACCTTTCAGTAACAACATGGATACCTTACAAACTTGCATGCAATAAATTTTCTTTTTAAAAATGTATCAGGACAACAAATAAATATGATTTTGGTTATCGACGACTAAATCTTCTCATTTGGGATTGTTGCATACGCAACGTTGTGTACAACATCAGGTGTAACAGGCGTATTAAACAGGTATATTTTAATGATTACGTGGCATGTAAGAGAAGTGAGAAACTTTCCTTTATGGTTGTGCCTTGAATCTCCTTGAATGTACAGTAAAATAATTGCTGCGCCAAAAAGTGTTTACTGAATGCGTTAACAGTTATGTTTACTATCGTCTCTTTAACTACAGTGGAACCCCCAATGGAACCCCTCTGCGCGAGCGAGAAGAATGGTCACTTTTCTCGCCCTATTCTTATCGCCGGCTTTGCCACTTCGCGATAATTCGCACAAATGAGCCTACTCGCGGGCTGGTGAATACAGTAAGTTGTGGTAGTCGCAAGCACAAGGAAGAATGAACCAATCAAAATGCGTGGAAAAGAGCATTTTGTGCCGATTGACTTATTCTGCCGCTTCTTCCTGCGACTCCCGCGACTTCGTTTTGGTACACCCCGTTCGCACGAATCCGGATATTTTTGAAACCGCATATTTTTTTACTTGAATCGGTCCTCTGACCACACAAAGCCAATGATTCCGCTCATTCATCCGCAGTCTATGCGCGTACAAAATGTGCGGTCTTATATATATTCGCGGATGCGTGAGGACGGGGACTTGGCTCCAGTCCTAAAGCAGCGGACGCTGAACGGTATCATGACGCTGAGTCAGGCGAAAAAAAATGGAAATTTCTGATTTCGACTTCAGTACTAGTTTCCGTTCATAATAACGCAAGACAACAACTTAGCCAATTTCCAGCCATCTAGAACTTACGGCAGATAGTCAAATTGAAAGCACTGTATAAACTGACACTACAAAATCATGAAAATCCCATGAAAATATTTTGAAAAACCCATGAACCCTTTTTCAGGGCCATGAAAACAGCGATTTCGGGTTTCATGGTGCTAAATTAAGTCATGAAATTTTCCATGAAATTCTTTACCAGTTATTTTCATGAACCAT
This sequence comes from Porites evermanni, assembly GCA_942486025.1. Classification (NCBI taxonomy): domain Eukaryota; kingdom Metazoa; phylum Cnidaria; class Anthozoa; order Scleractinia; family Poritidae; genus Porites; species Porites evermanni. Next base: position 72,608 of record CALNXI010001036.1, on the reverse strand, counting down.
GAAAAGTTTACAAAGCCATGAATACGGATTTTCATGGGTCATGAAAGTCTCATATATTTTAGACCGATACATTTCATGACCCCTGAAAAGGCAGTTACAGCCTAGCATGTATTTCATGGGTGATGAAATTTCTAACGGCCATGAAATTCCCATGAAGGCACAATTAAAAACCCCGTGAAAGTGTCCAACTCACACTAGCACAAAAGGAGACGTTAATGCCTTAGAGAAATGTTGCACACATTTATTAATTCGTAGTAGCTCTTGCTAGATCTGTTTAAACTTAGGTCAATAAAGTTCATGATGACACATACTGATGCAAAAAAAATTTGTGTGATTAGAAACAGAAACTTGTTAGTCCAAAGAAACAGCTTCATAGACTCCCGTTAGTAAAAATTTATTATACTGCTTGTTTCAATCTCTTGTAACTTAAAGTTGCACTTTATGATTCAACACCATTTTGACTCCTTAGAGTTAGGAAGGTAGTGTTCTGGTTCTCTGAAGACTGAAGGTCTTGTTGTTCATATTCTCTGTCATTATATCAAATTTTAAAAAAAAAGTGGGACTGCAGGTATTCAGTGCATGCAAATCACATGCATAGTAATTTAATAATGCATTGCAGTCATTTTGCCTAAATGTCCATTCTCCAATTGATTTGCTTGGTCAAATACAACACTCTTTAGTACACAACACGCCTTGGATTCCATAGCTGCGATTTACCTAGGAAGATCGAAGGGCCTCTGCTCGAGTTACCTATTCACTGTCCATAATGCTTAACTCTACATGTACCTCAGCGATCGCAAAGTTAACTTCTTAAATTCTGAAATATTTTGCGCGGAATTTTCTAATCGGAAAAAAAAGCTTTTGATCCAAGTGTAGTGAGCAACTGGGATATGCAAAGTGTCTTCTCGTACCTGAGCTAGTCCAAACAATGTCTACAACATGTCTTTCGTTGAAGCTTTGTAAGTAAGGCCATCGTACCTGAGCTAGTCCAAACAATGTCTACAACATGGGTTTCGTTGAAGCTTTGTAGTGAGGCCATCGTTTCTGGCAAAAAAAACAATGCGAATTTTTTTCCTTGCCGCTGACACCTCAAAAGCTTTGGATTATTTCATTCAGCTCTTAAAACCACCGTTTTTTTAGACTCACTAAACTCGATCACCGAACGTGTTGCCCTCCATGTTTGATGTTTGAGCTGACTAGTTACTAGTTTCCCACAAAGTAACTCGCGTCGTCACGTGCATCTTTTGAACCAATAGAAAAGCGAAAAATGAAGTTCCATTGAATCAGTTCAAATTCACGCGGACTCAACAAGAGCATATATTTTGCACCCAAATCGACGTTATTTTAAAGGGCGGATTGTTCATTTGTTTTGTTGTCCACGTGAAGCGTGCTTCCAATCAAGTTGGAGAACAATAAGTCAGCTGGATTGTGGATGGCAAAGGCATGTTCCTGCTGATTGTGTTTTCGTTGTTACATGGGTCATCTGATAGTAACTTTCGACACTTACTAAGGTATACACCGTATTCACAAATGGCGGACACGGGGGAAAAAATAGTGCCTAGTCATGAAAGCGAGGCGTTGGAGGATAAACAAAAATTGCAAATGAAGACTTTCAGTGAACTTGCAGAGTATTTAGCACGGATTCTACCTAAAATAACTTTGTGGACGTTTTTTTAAATACCATTACGTGGGACGTCTTCTGCTTTTAATGTTTAGTACTGATTTGCTGTTTGCTATCAAAAGGGACGCGTATATCTTCAAGGAAACAGGATGATTTTGTAGGTTTCCGAAGCTTCAGAAGCTCGATAAGTGGGCGATGGCTCGAGAAAAGCGGCAAACATGTTGGCTCAAACTTCACACTGAAACCGAAAACGAAAGCCAGCTCACTGCAATTCTGCAAAACAGAAATAAAAGTAGATATTAGTGGCAAGAAAAAAAGAAATAAGCGACGGATATATGGCCTACTTGTCAACGGAAGAGACCTCCGCCATTACACAAAACAGGTCAAGTCGAGAGCGGGTGAAAGATTCACTCACGAGGCTTATTAATTCATGTCAGTATCATTTTATACATATCTATGTATATATGTCTGTCTGTATTTACAATTTCCTTTGGATCATATTAATTCCGTCGCTTTGGAGTGAATTGTTAGAGGTACGTTGGCAGAGCTTAGCAAATTTTTTTTGATTTCTTTGTCATTGCGAAATAAAATAATTTAATCAAAATTAGAAGCTGTAGTGTGTGAATCTTATGGCTTGCTATTTACCTGGTCTCCTTTAGGGCATTTTCTCGGAGAGCTCTTTGTAAAAAAGTGGTACTATACGAAGCTCACTTTTTACTAGGTTAAACTTTTAAGGCAATGTTTGAGTCAGGACTGAACACAGCAAGCTTCTGATTCGAATCATTAAATTCGAGTCTGGATCCGTTTAAGAAGACCATCATTTTATTTATTTATGTATTTTTCACGTTTGAAATATTATGGAACATAAAGTTAAAACTCTTAACAGCCAAAGATAAGAAATACGAGAATTACTCGCTGAAATGATAAGTGGCCGGCTTACCGAGTCTGCCGAGTAACAAGTTGAAATTTTGAGCGTACTCCACTCGATCGCTCCTGTATTTATACTAAAAAAATAGTTCTAATTGATTTCCTTCATCGATAAAGACCAGAGAATAACGTCCTGGCAAACAAAAACCAAACATAACTTCATCGAAACCTCATCAGTGACCGCTTCTTTCCTGTCTTCCTTTTTTCCATCTCGACTTGAACTGTTTTGTTCAATGGCAGATGTCTCTTGGGTTAACAAGTAGGTCATATATCCGTCGCTTATTTCTTTTTTTTTTTTTCTTACCACCAAGATTTGTTTATATTTCTGTTTTACCAAATTGCAGTGAGCTGGCTTTCCTACTCGGTTTCATTGTAAAGTTTGGGCCAACATGCATGTTTGCCGCTTTTCTCCAGCCATCGAGCTTCTGATGCTCTGGAAACCTAAAGAAAATCATCCTGTTTCCTTGAAGATATACACGTCCCTTTTGATTGCAAACAGCAAATCAATACTAAACATTAAAAGTAGAAGACATCCCACAAAATTGTATTTAAAAAGAAGTCCGTACAAAGCTATTTTAGGAGGAATCCGTGCTAAACACTCTGCAAGTTCACTGAAAGTCTTGTTTATCCTCCAACGCCTCGTTTTCATGACTAGGCACTAGTTTTTTCCCGCGTGTCCGCCATTTGTGAATACGGTGTATAGACCAACAAAGAGCTTGCTGATGCATTCTCACAGATCGACTGCTCTACATCTACGCGATCACTGGATGACCTTGTTTCCCTATATAATGATGCTCTTAAAGGTATCTATGATACCCTTGCACCAATTCAACACGACCTCATTAAAAACATCGCTGGCTCGTCCAAAATTGAAAAAACTTGATCTTAAGTCTGATTTATTAGCTAACTACAGACCTATAGCTAACATACCATTCTTCTCCAAGGTATTAGAAAAATCAGCTGCCATCCAAGTTCACAACAACTTGAATGACAATGACCTGTTTCCTCCCTTACAGTCTGCTTATAGGAAATATCGCTCAACAGAGACCGCGCTACTTAGAGTTACAGATAACATCCTTAAGACTCTTGACTCCAACAGTGAAGTAATACTTGTGCTACTTGACCTGTCCGCAGCATTCGACACCCTGGATCACCAAATTCTCCTCGCGAGGCTAAGGAAATATTTTAATTTCACAGAAACAGCTCTTAAATGGTTCTCCTCTTACTTGCTTGGCCGATCTCAGCGAGTTTCTATAGCGGAAGCAACATCTCCGCAACATATGGTTAAACAGGAGAAAATCTTCTGCAATATCGAACTTACCAAACATGACGTCCTCTTCTTTAAGGTTATCAACAGAGATGTTATTATCGCGCAACCAGGACAAGACATGTTTCCAAAAACTAGATGATACTCTACAGGAAAAGAGTAAATGCTCTACGGATTCAACCTCTGTTTGGCAGAAAGCACAGGATGGCGACTCAGCCAAGCCGAAACGAAACAGTTTTTCGTTTGTAAAGACAATACGGTTTAAAATTTTAAACTGAAATTCTCTAAGTTTAGATTCTAATGTTGTGCGAAAAGGTAGCGAATAAACACTTTTCCAATCAATATCAATGTTTGAATACTTTGCAGCTAACTTTACTTTAGCAGTAGGCGTTGTTTGTTTTTTCTCCAGGAAAAGCCGGTAGATTTGCTTTGAGGAAGCATCAAGAATTGGAACCAAATTGTTACTTATTAGGATAGCAGGTGAATCCGGAAGTGGATCAATCACCGGTGCAGTAGTTGCCCTTTTAATTGTCAAGCGCCAACTGGCAGGCATAGAGTTAATAATACCCATAATGAAGAAACCTTGCTCTGGATTGAGATTTTCTTTAGTTGAAAATAAATCGCAAATTTTTAAAAACCCTAAATCTGCAATATCTCTACGATACACAGATTTCTTATTAATGCAGAGAAGCTTGTTATTCCAAATAACTTCATTTGCAATTTCATGTAGCAAGCTGGGTGTTTTTGCATTTACTTCTGACCACGCATCGAGACATTGCTTGTAGAAACTTGGTAAATAAATTCTTAATTTAGAAGTATCAAAATTACAATGCAATATGAGCTTCCCACCAACGGGGATAAGAACCTCATTTAAAAAAGCTTTCCACGGACTTTTATAGTCTTCCAAATATTTTTTCATACATATCACTCGTCTGGTACGAACCATAGAATCAATATCGAGCATATTTAAGCCACCCTTCTCAACTTCCGAAATCATTACATTTCGTTTTACTTTATCTTTCCCATTCCAAATAAAATAGTAAAAAAGCGAGTCGGCCTCTTTGATAAGGTCTTTAGAAATTGGCAACACCGACGCTCTAAACATAAACTTAGGGATGGCAAAGGTTTTTACAATTTGTATTCTACCTAAGAGAGAAAGACCACGCCATTTCCACAAATTGATCGTCTTCTTAAGTGATTTCAAAGTATTCCTAAAATTCAATTCATCTCTTTGTTTAGCGTCATAGCCAAAGTAGACGCCTAGAATTTTAATAGTGTCACAAAGATTTGGCATATCAGAATACCCCTCCCAAAGAGAACTACTATTTCCTAAAGCTAAGGCTTCGGTTTTTTCATTATTTATTTTTAAACCAGAACATTCACCAAAAGTCTTCAGCGTAACGAATAGGTTGGTATAAGAACTACTGTCTTTGATAAAGCAGGTCATGTCATCAGCGAAAAGGGAAAGTTTAACAGGTTCATCTCGTATCGTAATGCCCTTAATGCCATCATCTTCTCTTATCTTTATAGCTAAGGTCTCCAAAGCTATTATGAACAGGTAGGGAGAGAGGGGATCTCCCTGCCTTACTCCCCTACTTAGTGCAAAAGGTCCTGTTGTAAAACCATTGTTCATTACACAGCTAGAGGCGTTGTTATATAAGACCCGTATCCACTGAATAAAAGAAGGACCAAAGTTAAATGCATGTAATACTCTTAAAAGAAAATTTAAATTGAGCGAGTCGAAAGCTTTTTCAAAGTCTATAGCTACTAGAATCCCAGGTATATCTTTGTACCTAGCATATTCAATCACATCATCGATCGTTCTGACGGCATCAAAAATTGTTCTCCCCTTTACAAACGCGTTTTGATTAAAATGAATTACTTCAGGAAGCACCTTTTCCAAACGCTTTGCCAAAGTTTTAGACGCCAATTTAGCATCAACATTTACAAGAGATATTGGACGCCAATTCTTCACCAACCTTTTGTCTTTTCCTTTCTTTTCAATTAAGGTGATAACGGCCTGTTTCTGTGAGTTCGATAGTTCACCGTATTCGAAAGCATAGTTCAAACTATCAACTACCAACTTTCCAAGCAAGGGCCAAAAGGCTAAGTAAAACTCGGCTGTTAAACCGTCGTTCCCTGGCGATTTATTCTTTTGGAAGGTCTGTAATACATTATAGCATTCATCATATCTAAGGATACCCTCGCAAACGTTCCTCTTCTCCTCGGCTAAAAATGGAACATCGGTGAGATCATTTATAAACGAAGAAATTGTCTGCGTGTCTGCGGAATTTCTACCATCATAGAGATTAGAATAATATGATTCCAATTCATTCATAATCTTTTTTGGGTCGCTAGTTAATTCTCCAACAGTTGTTAAGATTTTGCGGACACTGCTTTTAGTTTTGTTTGAATTTTCTAAATTCAAAAAATATTTGTTGTTTTTTTCACCCATTTCATACCAGGTTGCCCTAGAGCGAATGATTGCCCCTTGTGTAATGTAATCGTACAATTGATCATATTCTGTTTGAAGGCACTCCAGTTCCTCGAGATTTCCACTATTTGGATCAATATCACATTTTTCTGTACATTCCTTCAGCTTATCTTCCACCTTTTGTAGTTTTGCTCTTCTTTCACGGGCTTTACCTTTACTGTATGTAATTGTTCGCTGTCTTATTTTGTATTTAATTAAATCCCATAAAACTCGCTTCTCCTGAACCTCTTTAAATTCCTCTAACCAATTCACATATTCAGTGGTTAAAAGTTCACAGTAGTCCGAGTCATTTACTAAGTTCGAATTGAATTTCCAGAAATTCGGTCCTCGGGTAAGTCTTATATTTACTCTCGGAAACAGCAGAATGGTATACCTTCTCTTCAAGGTTTTGCAGCCAGGACAAGGCGTATTTACAACATCGAACTCCATATTGCCAGGAAAAGAGACTAATTAAACAATCATTTTAGAAAGTGGGAAAAGTTAATAAGCGTTTTGACGAATAAGTGATGATAAGATTAATTTCAATCATTAGTTTAAAGTGATGTCATTGTAATTTACATACTAAGTAACTGTATTGCTGAAATAGCTTTGATTAGCTTTGTATTCTTTTGTTTGTACTATATATGTGTGTGTGTGTGTGTGTGTGTGTGTGTGCGCGTGTGTGTGTTTTTCTTTCTTAATTTCTATTTTGTATGTAAACGTAAGAAATGCTTTAATTAAAAATATATATATATAAAAAAAAAATTCCGCAACGATGTTGAGAGTATGGCGTTCCCCAGGGCTCAATACTCGGGCCGCTGCTGTTCGCTCTTTATATGGCACCTCTCCAAGATGTTATACGTAGCCACGGTCTCGACTCCATGTTCTATGCGGACGACACCCAAATTTACATGGTTATTGACGATCCTCAACAATCCGTTGACTCTGTCGGTGTTCTAAAGGGATGCATCAATGATCTTTTGCAGGGAACACTAAGAATATGTTAAAGTACAACCCTGGAAAAATTGAAATATTACACATCACGTCGCGTTTCAGCAAGCAACGAAACATTATCGTTAGCTAACACCTCAGTAGAAGTGAAAACAAAAGCCAAGAATTTGGGTGTCATCATGGATAAAACTTTGTCTTTCACTGAACCGTCAACGAAATGTGCAAGAAAGCCAGTTATGCCATAAGATCAGTTGGTCGTATTCGAAAGTACCTTCCTTCCGATGGATTGAAAACATTGGTGAATTCCTTTGTGATTTCCAGGCTCGACTATTGCAATAGTCTCTGATAGGACATCCCAAAATACCAGAGAGATAAGTTACAAAGAATTCAGAATACCGCAGCTCGAATGATAACAGGAGCCCGCAGCTCTGACCACATTACACCTTTATTAACGAACCTGCACTAGCTACCTGTGGAAGCAATGATTCACTTTAAGATTCTTCTTATCACATGTAATATCTTAAATGCACAATCTCCTGGATATCTGGAACCTCTGATTACGGATTATCATCCATCATGAGCTCTACGATCGTCATCCCGTTCGCTATTATGCACCCCAGCCATAAAATCGAAAACCTATGGAGGACGCGCGTTTTCCACTGCAGCACCTCAGTTATGGAACACTACCCCAGAATATATAAAAAATGCGGACAGTGTTAGTACAATTAAAACAAAACTTAAAACATTTCTATTCAGGAAATAATTCAATTGATTCTTGTGCTTGACATTTTAGGATTTTTTTAAAGTTTTACAATACTTGACAACTGATTTTCATGCCTAACATTTTAGAATTTTTAAAGTTTTACAATTAGGATTTTTTAAAGTTTTCGAAACATATAACATTTTAGGACTTAAAGTTTTACAATACTTGATGTATAATATCACAATTGATTTTCACGCTTAACATTTTCGCATTTTTAAAGTTTTACAATACTTGATGTATGATGTTACATAGGCTAGAGTCTTTAACAACGAAATGTATGATCTTTAATAGGCTTTCATAGTGTAAAGCGCACTGGGGACAGAAATGCGCTTAATAAGAATCTTTAGTATATACTAAAACAGTGGATAGTGTTTTTCGCGCGCTCTGATTGGCTACTCAATCAGTGAATATCTTGCAATATTCACTGATTCACCTCCATTTCCTCCGAGCGAGCGACACCAAACTCGCGTAAGTTTCGAGCAAAATGCCTTCCCGGTTTGCTGCCGTAACAAACAAAGAAATTTCACAACTAATTAAGGAAGCTGTTCCCGAAATACACGAAGAAGGTGACGAGGTACGTGGTCGAAGTTTTAACAGGTAAAGCTTTGTCTTTTTTACTTGAATTTATCGATAAAACCGGCGAAAAAGTTTTTGTTTACAAATGCAAATTAAGCTTAAGTCTTGCGTTACTTTATTTAGTTGACTTGTTCATAAATAAGCGTAAAACTAAATTTAATAATCTTTTTTACAAAATGATTTTAAATACAAAAAGAATTCACAACTCCTTTTGAGGAAATTTCCCCCCAAGAGCTAAACAAATGCCTTCAAAAGTTTAATTTGTCGGCAAGAAAAACCGACGACCGCGGCCGTTCGGTCATTGCGTGCCAAAGTTGTAATCGTTGCAGACAACAGTAAATGAGTTAAAAATCATCACTTTTGTGATCAATTATCTCACTGTTTTAGTATATACTAAAACAATTATTCACCTCAGTGTCGGTGGCTATTGGTGGGTATTTACCTCGCCGCTAACGCGGGCTCAGTAAATATTCACCACTAGCCACCTCCACTTCGGTGAATAATTGTTATATATTATTATTATTATTATTATTATTATTATTATTATTATTAATTTAAAAAACCTTGCCTCGTGCAGCTCTGGCCCCAGTGTTTGTCCGTCAGGAGGCGCTGTATGACCGAGGGAAGGGGGTTGGGACGTTGCTTTTCACTTTTCACAGCCCTACCGTGCTTTGAGCTCAACATAGTCGGAGAGACTTCTGGGTAAGAGGAAGTAAAATTACTCCTTCGACAGCGAAAGCCCAGTGGACAAGGCTCTTCATTTTCAGTAAACGTGAGTATGATTTCAGAATCCTTTTGCGTCCCTGATTACGACCGCATCTTTTAACATTTTCATGTTCTAGTTTTAAAATTTTTTCTTGGCCATCTTGTCATTTTTCTTGTTGTTGTGCTCATAATAACTAGATCGTTCTCGCTAGATATCCACAAGTTTTCAATTGTTTTGAAACTATACGGTAACTTAAAATAAGTTCGACATTTCACCCTGCTAATCTTAGGGTACTTTTGCATTGTTTTGTATGCTTAAGAATCCCTTCAAATCTGCTGGCTCTTCAGCAGAGTCGTTTTCTTTCAACTGGAACTCTTCGTCACAATTCGGATCATGAAAACAGGCGTTTAATTTAAACCCAAACACTGTTTTACCTTCTAATTTCTAGGTGTTCGTTCCCATTGAGATGAGTCCCAGAAATCCAACCTAAGTATATCACTGATACGCGCCTTGAAAGTTCGAGTTATCAGAGTCAACTGCATGTAAATTTATTTTTGTTACATCTTTAATGGGAAGACGTATGTTGAGCATAATGGAGACTCTTTCAGTCAAGAAAGCAAATACGAAAAAAGAAAAACATGAGCTAGAAAAAAGCGACAAGCAGAACGAGGACTATCGAGTTAATAGGTTTTGATCGTTCAAGATCTTAAACCAATTTTAACGCGCGCGAGAATCTGTCTGCGCCAGGTTTTTTACAGGATCACAAAAGAATAAAATTGCCTACATGTTATACACTATTTTCTCTTATTATATTGAAACCACTAACAAACCGTCACCTTGCCATCAAAACCTCGGATGGCATTTAGTTTTAATATTTCTACTGAAGGTTTTTTGTAAACCTATGACTTAAGTGTAAATATTTTAACCCAAAAAAAGAATTCGAAACTTAAAGTGGAGAATTCGAACTTGGACAGGTGCTGTATTATAATTATGCATTCGATTTACTGCAAAGTTAGAGCGCAGTTAAGCTTATTGTTAATAACCAGGCAAGTCTATTCACAAGTCAAGCCTAAACCTGTTGAAAATAGTACCTTATTGGTACTTAATTTATAGGGTTCTTAATTTCGTTCTTTGCGATTGTAAAAAATTGCAAAAATGAAGATCCGTTAAAATAAACCCTCGCGAAATTTAAGCACGCGAATTCAAATACACATATAGAAAATTCAAGTCACAAAAAAAATTCGACTTGAAATAGCAACATCATACACAAGATATGTATCGACAATATAACTTGTCAACTGGTTACACTGGTGGTAAGCTCCGTTTTGTATCTTCAGTAAGTGGTGAAATAGGATTAATTTCTTTCACATTTTGTTTTTCCAGTTCAACTAAATATTTGAAAACTTTCAGGCTTTTTTTAAAAAATAAAATGAAGTTGAGAACGTTTAAAACGGGAAATTTAATGCCTTTTTTTCATATTTGCGTGTTATCTCAATTGAAGTTTTTTAAAGGCGTTTCGATACAGTTTTTCGGAGCTGACCCTGCCGATATTTTCAAATGTGAATTTATCCTTGTCCGATCGCCATAAAATTTTCACCACCAGCTGACCTTGAATTGAAGTTTGTCAAAATATAAGTTTAGGTAAAATCAGTATCACCATGACAACTACAAACACAAATCTTTGTAACGACTGGAGGTTGCGACATCTAAACCTTCCATCGAAAATCCAACATTAAAAACTTTGAGTGGTACTTATTTGGCAAATAATCTCTGTAAGAATAAAAAAAAGCCGTATGTTTGAATTGGAATAAAACACAATTTCCAACCTGAAATTATCAAAAAGCCGTGATGAATGAACGAATAATCAAATTCCAAATGACTCAAATTACTCTATAAAGTTTCATGACAATGCTCATATCGTATTCCCATGCTAGGAAATTTTGGTGTATTTCCTTGCTTGCGTTTTTGGAAACCAGCTCTCTTTCTAAACAGTATTTCGAGTGTAACTTTGTGTAATATCTTGATTTTTAACGCTTTTTCATACATCCAAGGAACCGCGCGGTTGATTCGGAAGAATGGCGATCTTAATCGTTGTCTTCATTATGTGTATAATAATGTGTCAATCTCGCATGAACACTGATTACCTGCGACACCCTCAAAATTCTGAGAGAAACGTAGCCAAAGAACAGCCAAAAACGATCCTGGGCTGTTCGTAGGCTAGTTTCAGCTTTAAAAAAAACAACATTGTGATGAAACGTATTTTCTGTTTGCATTTGCTTATTCGTTCATTAATCACGACTTTTAGAAAGATAAGGTTTGTAATTTATTTAACTAGAAAAATTAAACTTTAAAGCGTTACACGACGTTTCGATGTTTCAAACATCATTACTAAGAGTGAGAAATGATCAGTTTAAAAGTTGTTGAAAGGAAAAACAACAGAGCCTTGACTCAAAAATAGCTGTTTCTCTGCAACGTGTTTTCACCAGTATAAAAATAGGAAACATCCTCAAAGACAAAGTAGCCGAAACAGAAGATTTCAAATGTGGTCTATATGATATCACACGGCGGCCATGTTGTCCCGAGAGACTGAAAAAGCTTTGTTTTACCACTCTGAGAAAAACTTGGGTGAAAGGCTAGGCAATTAAAACAAAGCTATTTTATTCTCTCGGGACAACAGCGAATACGCAAGCTCAAATTCGTTGATCGGGGGAAACACGAAGGAACATGGAATCGATAATCCTAACATCACGGACAATTTCTCCCTTCTTAAAAAAATGCAGAAATAAATTCTTATTCCTTGTCTACGAGATGTTATTTATCTCGAATCCTCCCAACCCCCCTCGTCGTTATATCATGCTATCCAAACAAGAAAAACGTTTTCTATTGCTTAAATGGAAACAAAAAGCCTATATATGCAACTATCGCAAACAGGCGTTATGTGGTCATCTTTGATGTGGTGTTAACAGTATTCTACAGACAAAAGTTTGAGCCTAGTAGATTTTTGTTAATTGACGATGATTAAACGGTACAGGATGCCGATTATGCTAACGAAAGCGGATTCTTCCATTTAGATGGATCTCAATGATGTGGCGCTGTTGTTGATCACGATGATAATGAGTTATATGGCGATATTGATAGTGATGATCATAGTGATGACGATTCCGCAGGAGGAGGTGATGTTGGTGATGACAATAATGATGCTCCAGATGGTTATTTTTTTGGTATTTAAGACCCTCGACGAAATACATGAGGTATGTGTTTTTCAATTCAATTTACGTCTGAGCCTATCAATTACCCACGATTACACAGTACAGGACTAGTACCGAATGCCATTTAGTGCTACCAAAAGGATACTTCTATTTAGATGGGTTTCATTGCAATGATGGCAACTGGGCTTTCGATTTTGATCGAGATGAAAATGACAAAGATGGGGAAGATCATGATGGCGATGATGACGATAGCGATGCTCCAGATAGAAAAATTGTTTTTTAAGAAGGCGGAAAAGCAACAGGTATGTGTTTTACAACGTACAATTCTAATCAATAATCAGATTACCCAACTGACTGCTAACATGGATCAGACACAGATGTATAGGGTATTTCAACAAACTAAGGATTTTGTAATCTTTTTTCAGTCTTAGAAGTCCATTATTTTTTAATGTCAGACTCACACTTTCAGTAGGGGTGAATTTTTCTAACCAAGAATAAAGCCAGCATATTTACTGGCGAAGCTAGGAGGTTTTGAGAGATACGGCGCACACCCAAGCATGTTAACAGTTGTTAAAGTCCTCCAGATGTGAATGTTAGTCTCTTGTTGACGTTTAACAGCAACAAGAAGAGGAGGAGAAAAAGAAAGAAATGAATAAAGCCAAGGAGGGGAACAAGAAATTTGAAGAATCATTACAGGCATTACAGAAAGACAAAGAGGAAAAAGCAGAACTTCAAAAACGGGTTAGAATGATTGACCTTCTTTCAATAAAAATACGAACTATTCTGAGAAATACTGACTGACAATAAACTAGCCTGCGAAAACCTCCGTTTCTTCTCTCTCTTCGCAGCTGGGCACGTTTCGTGCGGAGGAACGTCTGCGGCTCAGCGGCAGAAATTCCATACTGATGACGCAAATCAATGTTTACATATTAAATCCGGTAGTCATGGGGTTCTAAATATAAATTTGTCCAGTTTTACGTGTCTTCTGGTCGATTTTGGTAAAGTGTTGTGTTTATCTGCAACGAGCTCCAGCAAAACTCAAATACTTCTTCTAGAGAAGACTTTATCTTACAAATATTGACTGTGTTGTTAGAGATTCTTCTCGTTTAAATTTGACCTTTGTGGCCTTTGTCTTTTGTCTGTCATTCGTAAACAATAGCTAAAACAATGTAACTACGCCGTCGACCAATCAGCGCTTCTGACCGGATTCCAGGTAGATTTTACGTCATCAGTATTGACTTTCTTTTGCTGAGTCCCAGACGTTCCTCCGCGCGAAACGTCCCCAGCGGCGAAGAGCGAGGAAGCACGGATGTTTTCGTAGGCTAACAATAAACAAGTGGGAGAAATAAATAAACGAGTAAACTACTAAACAATGGCTCTTATAACGAGGCCAGGCGCAGGATTAACAACAAATTCGATGTTATTTCAGTAACTACAAAAATTTTTAATAGCTTTGAAGTTTCACTAAAATAATATATAAAACTGTTCTAGAGAGGCCTTAAACTGCTGTTTAAGAAGTAAAAATTAAAATCCAAGATTTCACCGATCAACGACATCTTCAGCGATGAGAAACTATTCCGCGCGCGCTATACATATGCAAAGAAAGTGTAGGGTGAAATGTGTAAAAGATGTGAGGGATGTATGAAAGCTATAGAAATAAACTGTGAATTGAATACAATGCTCTAACGATAGAGTGTCTCTAGATAAAGGACCTCTAAAAGCGCTAAAGAATGGTCTCTAAAATAAAATACTAAAATAGAAGGTCTGCGAATTCAGCACATTCTTCTCGAGAATTGAGTGTAGGCTTGCACTTTCTAACGTAAAATGCTTCATAGAGACGTAGATTAGCGGGGTCGTTTTCGCTCATAATAATCTTGACATCGATTCCTTCATAGTCTTTGTTCTGGCAGGAGTAGATATGTTCTTTAACAGAGGAGTTTTGATTAGTGAGATGTTCTCTTACGCGGTCGTGGATTAAGCGTGTCGTGCTACCAATGTATTGCTGATTGCAGTTGTTACACGTGAGCTGGTACACTGCATTTCTTTAGAGATAGGGTATTTGTCTCTAGTGCATTTGCGCTCTGTGGAGGTGTGGGATAGGGCTTGTCTGAGCGTGTAGTATTTGTGGGCAATGCTTACTGGGATGTTTTCTTTTCTAAAAATGTTAGTGATCCTGTGATTGAGTCGTTAAGAAGAAATGTAAGGGATCTTAAGGTATGACCATTCTGTGTTGGCAGGTTGAGGGTTTCGTTGAGGGTTTTGTAGGCGATTTATCTGCTCTATATTGTTCTCTGGATAACCGGTAACACGGGACGAAAAAACGGATTTACCGAACGTCAAAGGTGAAGTCAAACGGGCGATAAAGGCCACCTTTGCACACCTTTGTACAACTTTGACGCGCGACAAATGTTTATCTTTGCCCGCGGTCAAAGACGAGTCTTCAGGCGATAAAGGCCGTTTTTGTCACGCCTTTAACCCCTACCTTTGACGCGCGTCAAAGGTATATTTCATTAGCATTTGTACCCCTATCAAAGGCGTCCTCAAATATGTCTGAGATTCAGGCCAAAGGTGTGGCAAAAGCGCGGCAAAGTTATGTCTGTGATTAAAGTCAAAGGCTTGTGAAAAGTGTCGTTAAATGTGTCTGAGCCTCAGGTCAAATGTGTGACAAAGTTGTCGTCAAATGCGTGTGAGATTTAAGTCAAAGGTTTAACAAAAGTGTTGCCAAATATGTTTGGTTTTTTTCCTCCCCTCGCATCGCGCCTCTCGCTCGTCTCGCGCTTCGCGTGAATTCCGCGTTCGCCTCGCGCTTCGCGCGAATGCCGCGTTATTGCCTCGCTAGTCATAAGCGCTTGATATACAGGCTAGAATCCAACTTGAGATTTCAATCAAATTCAATTGCGACCTGGATACCGTTTTAAAAGGTGGACAGATAAGAGACTGAGGTCATAATCTTGTACTTTATTGTCCTAAAACCTCATTAGATGATTAGAAAGCTGAATAGTTCCGATTAAAACTTAAACGCATAAAAATGATTTTTAAAAACCTTTTCACGATTTATTGTCTAAAGTACTCATTGCAGTCTGTCAATGGACAATCAAAGTGACTGCCGCAAATTTTTGAAGCACTATAAATGTTCCAGATACACGCTGCTGTCACGGACGGCAGCCTGCAAAATAGTTAAAACACATCTTTCACGCAAGCCAGTGCACAAATCAGGGTAAGTAAGAAATGTTCTTGATGAGGAGCCCATCTGTCTTGATGTTATCTTTGCGAAGATTTTCATTCTAGAGTGCTTTTGATTCTTGATGTTAGTGAAAGACAAACGCCATGTATCTAACTAAAATCTTCCTCTCTTGTGTGTTTCGTTCCACTGGAGACTTATCACTTTGCCTTGTTTCTTTTATCTGTGAAATAATTGTAAAAGAATATAGCAATTTGGGATAAAAAATACAGTCATAGTGTTTTAAATAAATTTTTCGGCCCCACTCCCTTTTTACTATCGCTCCTTTTCTGCAGAAAATCCCCCTTTCTCTTTACCTTTATCAAAACTTAAAGACCCGGTTAAAAATGTGTAGCGAACCTAATGCTTTTGAATGGGAACATTACATTTCGTGTACATGCATTGTCATTAAGTTCGTCATTTGTGAAATTTGACGTTTGAGTCGAGCCTTATTATCACTTAATAAAGTCCAGGAAAATTCAATCAAAATTTCCCTCTATGCCTAAAGCTTAAAATTAAGCTATAGAAACACTTTATATTATACCTAGCCTGCATAACAAGCGTTTCCAGTAGGAGTTATTGCGCGAGTTAGCCCCTCCCGGCCCCTCCTTCCTCTTTTTTTGCCCAAAACTCGCGCGGAAAAGCTTGCTACGCAGGCTATTTTTAAAGTTATTGTCCAGTCACAATAAAGAAGGGACAGCTCGGTATGTTTGAATGATTATTATTAAATGTTGAAACATACCTAGCTGCCACTGTGGTGGTACAAAAATCAATGGAATATTTTAAAAATTATGCAGCCTGAGCCCCATTACGTATAGAACCCAGAAAAATCAATAGGAAGAGATACTCACGTTTGTAAAACATCCGAAGTCTTCAAATAACCACACTTCTTTGTTTGATAAACTGCACTGAATCCTGTTCAAATAAACTTATGTACTTGCTTCAGTACTATGCCCATCAAAGTCTGGTACAGATATTTTTATTGAAGTACACTGTCCATGAAAAAAATATATATGTAAGTCTTATATTATTTCGTAGTTAAGCATAACTGTTAGAAAAACCAGAATTGGTTAATCTTGATGTTAGTAGGTTCTCTCATGGAGTTTTGACTTGAATTGCATTGTGAAATATAAGCCAGCTATTACTTTTGCAGAAATGCACTAACCCTATTAAGAAGAAAGGGCTTGATCTAATGTATTCTCTACTGTGATATAGAAAAATTTTTAAAGTTTACTGAACCAGATTTAACAATCAGAAAAGCTCCCAAGCACGACATACACGCCTGTTCGGAGTTGGTTTCCATAAGCAAAACTATGAAGTTTGAAGAACAACTATTGTATGCACACATAGAAAAGAATGACACGTACCTTTTGAACAAGTTTGTGGTCTAAACTCTGTAAACTCTATCAAAGATAAGGGTGAAAATATTTGTTAACAAAAGCTGGACTGCTTCGTACAAAAAAGCAGCTTTTGTTTTCTTCAGATCTGCGTAGTTTGTTTGTTTGCGCGGGCGGAGAGAGTTTGCAGCCGCGACAATTTCGCGCCAAAAACAGGGTGTCTTGCTTGGGTTCAGTCTTCCATCGTCCAATTGTTGAGTCATTGTTTTGCGTCGCTGTCATTACATGGTATATTGATCGATCAAGGAGAAAATGATCCACTCAAGATAAGACAAAAAAAATCACTTCGAAAAAGTACATATTCTAGAACATTTTCAAAAATAATTATAGAACAGCAATTACAATGATTACCCGCCCGTGTTCGGTATTATCGTATAAATATCTTTAAAACAGTATTCAAATACAGCTTTTTAATTTCCTTTCTTAATATCAGTTTCGACATAAGTGTTTGTAGACGTAATTCATCGCATATTTGCTCTCACCTTTCAGCACCATTCGAAAGAGTTGTAAAAGTGTAGCGGTCGTATTTGACTTCATTTTTGACTAGTATCAAAGGTGTGGTCACAGCCACTACACTTTTGACTTCATCTTTGACGTGCGTCAAAGGTAAAGTCAAAGTTACCAGCATATTTGACAACGACTTTGATAAGGGTTAAAGGAATAGCAAAGCATTGATTCATTTGACTTCATCTTTGACGCGCGTCAAAGAAGAAGTCAAAGTTGTTACCAATTTGACTTTACCTTTACCGAGGTCAAAGGAGTAAGCAAAGAGGTTATATATTTGGCGACATCTTTGACGCGCGTCAAAGGTGAAGTCAAAGCCAATACCATATTTGACTTAACTTTTGACGCGTGTCAAAAGTGCAGTAAATCCAATTTTTCGTCCCGTGTAAGGAGAAGGATGTCATCGAATGTGTTTAGGTGTTGTTTTGTAGATATATTTGAGGAGCTTCTGTCATCGATGCGTTTCCGTTCGTTGCGGATGAAGTTGAGTTTGGATTTGGTGGTGATAGCTGACTAATGGTGGACAAATAGGGATTTCTTGGCAGGCTTTTTGTACAATTCAAAAGAGCTGTTGCCATCCTTGGATAAGATGACTTTGAAATCGTGTAATGACAATGACAGGCCACTCTATGTTGTCTCTGGTTTTTCAATTTCAAATTTCAAATTAGGGTGCACATTGTTTATAATATGGTGGAAGTGGTCTTCTGTTTCTTCATTAGTTGTTTGGAGATAGATGTCGTCAACATGCCTCTTGTAAGGGCTTATTATTAGGTGCGAGGAGAAGGCGATGGTTTCTAGTTTGTCCATGAATAGGATGGCTAGTATGCCTGAAATGCTAGAACCCATGGGTAGGCCTTCTCTTTGGCGAAAAACTTGATCTCTCAAGGAGAAGTACATGTTGTTTAGCGTGACTTGGAGGAGGTCTGAGACCTCTTGTTTGGAGAGGTGGAGTATTGGGTTCTGGATTCTATCTGTAGCGTTGGTGATGGCTTCTTGTATAGGTATTGTGGTGCATAGAAATATACCACACCGAGGCTGCATGGATAAGGTAACGCTTTGTTTGTGGTGAGATCGCCGACTTGGATACAAGTATAATGAGTTCGAGACTGTTTTCTAAATGGAATAGGACATTTGGTAGCATCGGTTTAAGGGCGTTGGCGAAAAGCCATGAAATGCGTTAGGTGGGTTCATTGATATTGGAGACGATAGGTCGTACTTTAATATCGGGGCCTGTTTTGCGGGTCTTGATAAGATGGTGGAATCTGGGCAGATCCGTGTTTGACGCGAGGAAGCTTTTTTGAACGAAGGGAAGGAATTCATTTTGTAGGCAGATCTTCTTACAGGCTGTGTTAACTCTACAGTCAACTCTCTCCAAGAAGGACACCTTTGGGACCGGCACTAAGTGTCCGTCTTAGAGAGATGTCCGTGTTATAGAGAGTCAAATAAAGGAAATAAACAAAGGCAGGGAACACCTCTAGGTGTCCGTCTTATAGACGTGTCCGTTAAGAGAGAGTCGACTGTATTTCCGACTGTCTTGGCTGACATGCGGGGCACTTTTTGGTAGGTGTTGGCGTCACTGAGGTGACCAAGGGCGACCCGTGTGCATGTGTCTTGCTGTGTGACGCAGAATTCAGTGCCTTTATCCCTGGGGAGGCATACTTAGTTCTTCTCTTTGAGTTCTTTTATAGTTTTCTTGTCTGTGTCGTCAATATTCGACCATTTTTGTTGGGGTTCTGGTGCTTTGAGAGAGACCTGGAATTTATGATGAATCCTCTGCAGCTTTAACTCTTAACGAACCAATTTTAAAAGAGGTATTGTTGGGGGGATATGTAGCTCGCTTGGCCAATTTAACGAGTAAGGTACCAAGACTCTGTTCTTCTACTTCTGACTTTTTTTCTTCTGGCGTGTTTTACAGCTATGACAACTCTTCCTCTGCCCATCATCAGCGAATTAAATTGTCAAATTATAGACGTGTTTGGGTTAGCTGACCGTGAGAGCTTTCCATTGCATATCCTGTCGCTTAACCTGGGGAGAATAGAATAGACTACGTTGTCGTAATTGACAGGTAACAAAGAAGCAATTGAATGCTACGGTAAAACTGCTTGCTAGGACCAAGCAAACAAAACAGGAACCTCAGTGTAGGTAAAATTCAAGGTCAACTTTTATCCCCGAACATGCCTACTTCAAAGAACTAGTTTGAGAAATCCTTCAAATAGACTATACTTCTAAAAAACTCACGAACTATCCGTGTGGGCTATACATTGAATTTCCTGGGACTATGAATTGTTTATTAAGAAACTGGCACGTACTACAAAATAATCATTCGGATACCCTAAACATAAGATATCTCGCAAAAATGAACAAAAAGAAATATGAGGTAACAAAACGGTTGGTATCTGGCCCTGGAATCCATTAACTGAGAAATCTTTCTACAAGAAAACTCCATGAATACGATCTTGACCCCTATCAATAAGGCGTTTACCCAGAATGTTTTGCTTCGTTTTCCAAGTGGATTCATTCTTCGGATAACCATACCACTTAACTAGATACTCCGTTTTGCCCTTTTTCCTACGAAATTTGAGGATTTGTTCAGCTTAGAAAATATTTTTAATATCTATTACAAAATGATCAAGATTTGATTGCGACTGCACCAGTCCATCTTGACCATCTAAACGTAAACTCGAATTTGTAGACTCTAAAAGTGGACTAGAGTCAATATTCCTATCAACAGGAAGCTCTTGCTCAAAGTAATCATCTGGAATATCTGAATCATCGAAATAAGGCTCACTACATAGGATCATCAAATATTGGAGGGTCAATTGACCTTAAACCAGGATCGATAAATGGTTTCATTGAATTCACATGTACGACAAAAGCAACTTTCTTATCAGTATCGGTAGGCAATCAAAAATGAACTGGAGAAGATTGTTCGACAATTCTGTATGACCCGAAATAATTATGTAAAAGTTCCCGAGACAAACAATTTTGAGTCTGAGGAGTGTAAACCCAAACTCATCACATTTAAGAGGTATAATGGCTCTTGACCACCGTAAATTAATTAGGCCTGAAAAAAAAAATCAGGCCCCAATTTTTGCGTTCGACAAGTTTACTTTGCAAAATCTTGTCAACAAATCTGGGTGCGTGTAAACCAACCTTTTATACCATTTATACATCACATCTGAGGTGAAACAGTAGTATGAGGCACTGTTTTTATCATACCGGCAGACCTCGGACAGAAAGCAGTATTTCACAATACAAATTGCACTCATTCAATATTCATAAACTGTTAAAAAAATTTCCAAAATCACCTATACGGCCATCCGGTTCTCACTTTTGTAGTGCGAGCTGTGGCGAGTGTTTGAATGAACATTAACAGAGTTACGCTCCAACATTATAAAGAATTTATTCTGTTTATTTTTTATTTAATGGTTTATTAACGCGCGGCATTTTGAGTACTCCTGCAAGCGATGTTCACTGAACGACTGAAAACAATCGGCACAGCGATTAAAATTACAAGAGAGACTACTAACAATCAATAAAAGAAATATAATTCGGTGAAACATATACAGAAACAACAATTTTCATTCAGGAAGACAAGTATTAAAGTATCCCTAAAAATCCTGAGTCTTCAAGCTTCAAGCTTAAGTTTATGTTTTAAGCCGGCTTCCCGGTGTTTGCTTTTTTCAAAGACGAACTCGAGGCAAGAAAATCGCTCAAAGCTTTCTTTTCCGGCCAGAATTATAACTAAATATTCTTTGGAACGTTTTCTTTCTATTTGCGGTGAGAAACTGTCTAAAGGCTTTTTAAAGTTCTGTAAGCTTATATCAAACCTGATACTCGGTCAGATCATTGTCTCAAATCTTACAAACGTGCATAAACTAAATGACCGCATAAACTCCGCTCGACTTCATTAAATTAGATCCAAAAAAACAAACATCAAATACAATAATTTCTCTGGCTTACCATTCGAGATGCAGCTCCTGAAAGGTATCAAGAAAAGCCAGTATCGCTTCAGACTTTGCAATCCTCTTACGCATCAAGCAAGGTGAAAACGAAAACGATGCCATCCGAAATCGGATTTCCGACTTTGACAAGCGACGTATTCCTCAACCAAAAACCCAATAAACAAACTAGCCATGAATAACAGAGGACTCCTGATAGCAGCTGAATTTCATTTTGCACATCCAGTGGAAAAAGACAGTTAAAAACATCACAAGTTGACACAAAACTCTGTCAGCTTCAGCTGTCAAAGTAAACAAGATTCAAGATGCTGCATAAATTTTCCGCATGAACTCACCTGTCAAATTTTGACCAATCAGAGCATAAAAATTGGACGTAGAGCGTGACCAACGCGTGACCATGGTGAGAAAAGTCAAAAGCAACTGTCTTCCCTGCCTGTAACAGCTGGCTGAATTTTCGCGTCCGAGGTCAGTTTGCAATCAAAATTTTAATTGTGTAGCACATAAACACAACATATTTCATATGAATTTAGAAAAAACTTGAACTTGAGCCTGCGATCACTTGAAAACTAGTAACTTGTCAGCGGATAACTTCAAAAAAATACTTGACCTCGATGGGTCGACACCTGAGCCTGCGATACGGTCAAGTGATACTGGTCAGCGGGTACCCTGTTTTGACAGCTGTCAATTGATCAAAACATTGATGTCCAATATGTGTGCATTATCAGTTTAACTAGTAAAAGTATGAGATTGAACATTGTTCGCGATCTAGTAAAACAATTAACTGGTCAGCGGACAGCTTCCAAATAAATCACGTCACCTCGATGAGTTGACACATGAGCCCGCGATATGGTCATGGGATACTGGTCAGTGGCTATCCTGTTTTGACAGCTGTCAATTGACCATATTGTGAATGTCCTAAAATCCTATATTAAAGATGTGGACTTGCCAAGACACACCTGAGACACCCCTCCCTTCCTTTTGATAGTCTCCCCTACCCCACCCGTACAATCTGTAGACACGTACGTACGTATGTACGTACGTACGCTCGGTCAATCACGTGACAACCAAACGAAAAGAGGTTGACCATATTCCATGAGCATGGGGCTCTGTCCCACGCGCGCTTCGCGCGCGCGGGAGCCTCGCTATGAGGACAAGGCCTCAATATAATTCAAGGACAAAGCCTCAAAATAAAATATGAGGGCGAGACCTTAATATAAAAAACAAGGACAAAGCCTTGATACAACATGAGGACAAAACCTCAACAAAATGAGAACAACGCCTCAAATACAAGTGAAGGAACAAAGCCTCACACTGAAAAAACGGCCCAGAAGTAAGTACTGGAAGACAGAATGTCGCCGACAGCGAGTAAAGGAAAACAACAGAACACAACGATACACAATGCAACAGGATAAAAACACAATATGCAGACAAAACTGACATATGAACAGCAAACGATAACCCGATATGCTGATACAGTACGCTGTACCTCTGAGGTAACTTTGTTAGAATGGTTACAAGGTAATTTGTTAAAGTGTTGAAGGTAGTTGAAAGAAACCTATTAATATAAGCTTCAAGCTTCGTTAGGCTTCCTTGTCACATTAGTTTCATAATTTAATTAACACCTTTTGTTCATGTTGTGTAAGGTTTTGTGAGTGACTAAATAAATAAATAAATAAATAAATAAAAAATAAATAAATAAAATACACGAAAGTTTTAGCCTATAGGGTTTAATAACGTATCGTTTTGTTTGGCACTGTTTTGTTGTTGTTTTTTTTTTATAATACTGTAATCTTAATTATACATACGTTGTTTAAACAAGATTCAAGATTCAAGAAGCTGCATAAATTTTCCGCATGAACTCACCTGTCAAATTTGGACCAATCAGAGCATAATAATTGGACGCAGAGTGTGACCAACGCGTGACCATGGTGAGAAAAGTCAAAAGCAACTGTCTTCGCTTCTTGTAACAGCTGGCTGGATTTTCGTGTCCGAGGTCAGTTTGAAATCAAAATTTTAATTGTGCGGTACATAAACACAACATATTTCATATGAATTTTTAAAAAATTGAACTTGAGCCTGCGATCACTTGAAAACTAGTAAATTGTCAGCGGATAACTTCAAAAATACTTTACCTCGATGGGTCGACACCTGATCCCGCGATACTGTCAAGTGATACTGGTCGCGGGTACCTTGTTTTGACAGCTGTCGATTGATCAAAACGTTGATGTCCAACATGTGTCCATTATCAGTTTTCCAGTGCTCCCAAACTAGCTAAAATGTATGAGATTGAACATTGTTCGCGATCTAGTAAAACAATTAACTGGTCAGCGGACAGCTTCAGAATAAATCATGTCAACTCGATAAGTTGACACATGAGCCCGCGATATGGTCATGGGATACTGGTCAGTGGCTATCCTGTTTTGACAGCTTTCAAAAGATGTGAACTTGCCAAGACACGCCTGAAACACCCCTCCCTTCCTTTTGACATTCTCCCCTACCCCACCCGTACAATCTGAAGACGCGTACGTACGTACGCTCGCTCAACAACATGACAACCAAACGAAGAGATGTTGACCATATTCCATGAGTATGGGACTCTGCTTCGCGCGCGTGGGAGCCCCGCTAAAAAATCGTCCCAATCTTTCTTATTTTTTGCAACATAAATCGAAAGTGACTGACTTAAGGTAGAATTAAATCTTTCGGATTAGGCTGTCAGTCTGCTAGTGATAACTACAAGTATCTTCTTTTTTAATTTGAAAGATTTTACAAACGTCGATTACAATTTTAGACAAGAAAATGTTTCCCCTATCAGACAACAAAAGTCTAGGGGCACCATGTCTAACTGTCACCTTTTCCACTAAAAGACAAGCAATTACAGTGGCTTCAACGCTTAGGACGGGAAATGCTTCACACCATAAAGTAAGCTAGGTAATTACTGAAAACGATAACGTACCTGCTGCCACTAGCACAAGGTGGGAAAGGTCCCAGCACATCAACAGCCACCATATCATATTCGACTGTAATTGGAAGTAAAGGTGCTTTTTTTAAAATTTCTATGTGATTTCCTCATTGAACACTCAGTACAGGATTTACACCAGTGTTCAATATCTTTGTACATTCCTCTCCGACAATACCTTTGCTTAACCTTATTGTACGCCTTATGGACCCCAAAATGCTCAGCGGAACCGTGGTCATGCACGTTAGACAAAATTTCAAACCTTAACGCTGAGGGAACGAATCCCAAGAATTGCGCTTTCGATTTTTTTGCAAATGATAAAGCAAACCGTCAAGCCCAATATAAAAACTGTCACTCAAGAACAAACGTTTGCGCGCAGCACAATCATCCGATTGTGAAACATCACTTCCTAGATAATCAATTATCTCACTCAGCTCAAGATCAAGTCTCTGCAGTTCACTAGCTCTCGCCTCTTTCGGCTTCTCCTTTATTTTTGGAAATAATTAAAATCGCATGTCACATAAGGACGCCTAATATCAGCAATCAGAGGCATGGGAAAACTATCCTTCTTCGTAACCCTGTTCAATTTACAGTAATCAACACAAAATCTCATAGAACCATCTTTTTTTTTTATCTAAAACAACAGGGGAAGACAAAGCACTAACATACTCTTGAATAATTCCACGTTTAATCATATCGTCCACTTGTTGATTAATCTCTTGCTTACCTTCAGGCGAGGAGCGATAGGGCATTTGTTTAATTGGGGAAGCATCGCCCAATCACATGCTGTGCTATAGATGTTCTACCTAACTCAGCAGCGTATCAGACAGAGCAAAAACATCACGGTATTTCTCAAACAAATTGCGAAACTTAACCTTTTCATCAGCTGACAGAATACTCTCAGAAAAATCAGGCAAATTGAGAATAATCACGTTTCTCCAGTTGCTCACGATTGCTAGAAAGAAAGCGATTAGAATTGGATGGCTCCTCAATTCGGTCAGTCGCATTTAGCTCAAAAGTTGCGACACATTGATCTTCCTCATCAAAATTAACCAAACGGGTCCTATGGTAAATTTCAACTGGCGGGAAGGAAGGATTAACCAACCTTACAGGGATCATACCATCATCTGGAACACTAACAGGCTCAGAAGCTCCGCAAATAGAATGGCAATGGCATAAATCAGCTTTTGCAACAATCATGCCATTAATGCCAACTTCACCTTGTAAAGAATGAAGCTCCTTTGAAACCAAAATTTCCGATTGAGGTGGAATACCAAAGGTACGAGAGGCGGGGAAAGAAGAAATTAAGGCTTTATCTGACAAATCTTTATCATCATCAAAGAGTACACCCTTAAAACGGAAAGGGTCGGGATTAGAAGGAAAATTCAATATTCCAATTTCAAAATCAACTTTAAAACAAAATTTCTTAACGAAATCTCTACCAAGGATAACATCATACAATAAATCTTCAATCAAACGGGCTTCGAAAGGAAACACTCGGGAATCAATAACAAATTCCATGGAAGACTTCCCAATAGTGGCCAAATGACAGCCATTGACTGTAGTCACACTTTCTGAATCAGACATATGTAGTTTAGGGTAAGCGTGACACAAACACGTCCGCCACACTTTACCACTTACTGCTGTAACAGCAGTTCCAGATTAAACAATAAATATTATGACCCTCTATACTAACAGGTAGAGTAGAACTACCAGCCACAAAAGGAATAACTGGCAGATCTTGAAGTTCATCCAGTCCTTTTATCTTGGATTGCGGCATTCTTGACATCACGGAAGCAAGCAGTCAAAATCGGAAGAACTCTGTCAGATTGAATTGGTTAACACTTAAAGGAGTAGTGCCCCAAGGAACTAAACTGGGTGTGATCCTCTTTCGGTGATGACAAACAAACTGCTGTCTGACTGGCGGCTGCGCATTAAATACGTCTATGATAACAGTGCTCTCGAAATAATTCCAAGGAACTCCCCTAGCTTACTTAATGTAGTGGCCTCAGACATTCACAATTTTGCCATTGCTCATAATATGAGACTTAATCCAACCAAGTGTAAAGAAATACATATTAATTTCCTACGCAAATCTAATTGTCTCATTAACAGGATAACAATTGGCGGCAATGTCATCAAGCGTGTCAATACCTATAAGATCTTAGGAGTTATTATGGACAATGACCTGAAATGGAACTGCTATGTTGATTACATTATCAAGAAAGCTTGTAAGTAGTTATACTCCCTTAGAGGTCTCCGCAGAACCAGGGTGAGCCAACCCAACATCTTGAGGATATACCTTCGCACAGTCCGGCCAGTTTTAGAGTATGCTGTACCAGTCTGGCAGAACATCCCTGCTTACCTGTCCGAAGCCATAGAGCGAGTGCAAAAAAGGGTGCTTAACACAATCTACCCCGAGGCAGAGTCATATGCCTATGCCTTACAGTTAGGTAAACTAGATAGTTTAGATGATAGAAGAGTACTCTTGTGCTACAAATATATGGCGAAAATGAAGTCCCCCAGCCACCCTCTGCACCACCTACTTCCAAGCCCACTTCTGGACGCGCCTAACTACACCTTAAGGCAGAAAACACAAAAGTATTATCTTTTCCGGAACATGCAGGTCTGTAGGACAAAGAGAGTGGAGGACTTCTTCACATTTAAATTTTTTAAGTGATTCAATTGTTATTTCATTGTTATAACTGTAAATTACTATACTCTAGATAATAGTTGCTTAAGATTGTAAAATGTGCTCGATAATTCACTTCTTTTTACTGCAAGAGAGTTTTAATAAACTATTCATATTGAATACTATCAAACGTCTCTACGTCATTATTGTCACAACCGGAGGTAGGTTTCACAATGACTTATGACTTAGAGATAGCAGTTGATAGTATTTGTATTCTTTTTGTCCCGAGCGATTTAAACGATTTCTGTAGCAAAGCAGGAGCAGAGATGAGGTGTAACGCTGCTTTATATTCGAATTCTTTTGTGAAGCCTACCTCAAGTTGTGACAATAATGACTCGGGACGAACTCATTGAACCCTGTTCACTATACTATCACTTAAAGGTAAGTTTCTTTTACATGAAGACACGTTGCTATCAGTTATGTTGCTAAATACAAAATCGTCGAATATAACCTCTGAAATTACGACGTCATCATTATTTATTGTTATATTCCTAAACTTTCACTCAAATAAGCAGGGAACCGC
Source organism: Porites evermanni (assembly GCA_942486025.1). Lineage (NCBI taxonomy): Eukaryota > Metazoa > Cnidaria > Anthozoa > Scleractinia > Poritidae > Porites > Porites evermanni. The sequence continues at coordinate 44,861 of CALNXI010001036.1, read as the reverse complement.
TATTGCTAACGTGGCCTTGACTAAAATCAAATGTATCCCGATCGTGATACATTAAGCAATGTACCCCGCTGGGATACATTACAGCGCGTGATCAGAGCGTGGTGGAAAGTGGCATGGCAGAAGGCTGGAAAAACACTGCTAGTTTTGTTGTTTAGTGAATGAACACAACAACACAGAGACGAAGCCTCAAGCTAAAAAGCAACAATTTTTTCAGTTATCCGACAAACGAAACAGCAGTTAGTGGAGGAAAAAGATGCACGCCTAGCCAATAGCGAGACGACGAGTCTTTTCGGCTGTATTACAATTTGCTTTACAATTTGCTTTGCATTTATAATGGGAAACAACGTAAAAGATAGCGAACCCAAGCGTATTGCAAGGTGTGCCGGTTGCAGTGAACCTCTCAACGAGCACCAATGGGGCATCGCCAGTAAATTTTTCAAGGGCAAATTCAAAAGTTCCCCAGCTAAGCCCCACGATCATTTGGCCATCCAGCAACCTTTGGAGAAAGACGAAATAGAGGTATTAGTAGGCGGACTGTCCGCTTTGTGCCTGGAGGAGGAGCGGTTAGCGCAGGAACGAGGAAAGAGGGCCTTACGCAAACAATTGGAGGAGAATGGGCCAAAATCGCATCGGCCACGTGCTCCGTTGCAGCAGACCGACACGACCAACTGCAAGTCGAGTCCATCAAAGATCTCAGACAACTTCCCCTCCAGGACATGAGAACGCCGCTTGATGGCCTCCTAGACCCGCTCAATTCTACGAAGCTCGCCGAAGCCCAAGCTTCTTGGCACGCCTTTCGCCTTTCACCTACCCTACCAGGTGATGTGCTGTCCTTGGTTCCCCCTGCTGGTCTCTCCAACACTGCCATGGAATCAAGAGCCTCGGAGATGTTCTTACGACCCGCGCAGTTGCCGAAGGGTGAGAAAGTTCTCTGAATTATAGATTTTGTAGGCAATATCATTCCCCGCGAAGACGAGCAAACAATTTCAGATGGGGGAAATACCAAATTAATTGTGTCGTACGGCCCAAAGAAACCTAAGCTACAACAGGTCACGTTCTCTCAGTGGGTGATAGCCAATACTAGAATGTTTTATAACTTAATGATAAGTAGGAAGTTGAATTCGCTAGAGGACATCCAAAATTAGCTTGCTTACACAGTTAAAGTCATGGAATTATCTAATCGCTTTCAGTGGCCCTCTGTCCTTACGTATGATGATGAGTTTCGCTTATTGCAAGCCACCTATGGCTATCCCTGGAGTTTCGATTGTAACCATTTACACACGGTTATCCTAGAGCCCATTCCCAAAACCCCTACCCCTACCCACTCTACAAGTCGAGCCCCTGGCCCAAGCACTCAGTTCGCTGTCACAACTAGCGAGGGGCTGTACCGCCACCGAAATGATCCCCACCATCGAAATGATCTCCGCCACCGAAATGACCCCCAATCACCACCGAAATGATCCCCACCACCGAAATGATACCTATTCGCAATCGAAATGATCCCGTCTTAAATTTTCGGAACCTTGGCTTAAATGGACTTGGGACTTTGCTACCTATTCTAAATTTTTCGTTTATTCATGCAAACACGATTCTAAACAGAGGAAAATAGAGAAAGCAAATAGACTGGTAACAGTTCTATACACTGATTAAGAAGATTAATTTTCTTGCAAAAATATAAAAAGAAATTCGAAGAAATAGAAGACATAAGTGAAATGCATCTATTGAACAAGTATTGTCTAGTGTTAAACCAAAAAAAACAAACAAACAATTTACTGCAAAATAAAGCGCGGTAAAAAGGTAAATTACACACCGTAAAAAAGATGCAATATAAATACATAGAAAGCACGCTCTAAATTGTTGTCCAGTTTTTGTAGTCCTCTTAATTCCATTCCCGATATTCCGGGGATCATTTGGTGGTGACCGCCGGTATCATTTCGGTGGTGGGGATCATTTCGGTGGTGATTGGGGGTCATTTCGGTGGCGGAGATCATTTCGATGGTGGGGATCATTTCGGTGGCGGTACAGGGGCGTACCATTTGCCGTAGCTACAACTCCCCTCGGGGTTGCTCCTTTCCCAACTGCGTTTACGAACATGCTTGTAACCGACGCGTTCAGGGGGGTAGGGCGTGCGGCCAAAGCCACCCAGGTCATAGCCATGCTACCTCCCTCATTTCCCCACTACCGGGAACGAGGGCCACCCCCCAGTGACTACCCCTGACAAATTCGACCCTTAATCAGAGTTTATGGTTATCCGAATTAGAGGGGAACGCAGATAGCGAATTTTTGAGCGATGGCATATTATTTGGTTTTAAGTTAACGGGCGTTGACACCACGTTTAAAGAAGTAGACATGCCGAATTATAAATAGGCAACTAACTCTGCTGTGAGGAGGGAACACAGTAGAGGAAACGGTTAGCGATCAGATCAGACGTGGAAACTATGTTATTTCGGCAACTAAACCGACGGTCGTAAGCGCCTTAGGAGCTATTCCCAAGCCGAATTCGACTGAGGTACGCCTTATTCATGATTGCTCTAGACCACATGGGCGTGCGGTCAATGATTACATAACCACAGACAAGTTTAGATTCCAAACCCTTGATGACGCGACACGTGCACTCCAGCCGGGGTATTACATGAAAAAAATTGACCTCCGTCACGCGTATCGTTCCGTTTCCATTCACCTGTCCAACTACCAGGCTACCGGCTACAAATGGCGTTTCGAGGGCGACGATATCGGTACCTTTTCCTATGATACTCGCCTGCCTTTTGGAGAAAAATGCTCCCCGGAAGTCTTTCACCGGTTAACACAGGCTGTTCGGCGCGTGATGGCTAAGCGCGGCTACCATGAAGTCATGGTTTATTTAGATGATTTTCTTGTTAACGAAAGCACTTACTGCGATTGCAAAGAAAAACATGACTCACTTTTGGCGCTACTCCAGGATTTGGGTTTTTCAATAAGCTGGCGGCAGCTCGTTCCACCAACGCAATGTCTCACGTTTCTTGGTGTCGAACTAAACACCACCGCTTGTACACTAATAATAATAATAACGTCTTTATTAAAAAGCATCAGATAAAATTACCTATCTGATGTTACAGTAAAAATATATATTGATAGAAAAAAAAATTACAATGATTAAGACGAATAAAAAAGATTAAATTGATTAAAAGTACATATGGGGTATTTACACAGCTAGATTATATTTAAAAATTAATCTATTAAAAAAGCTATCTTTGAAACGTTCAGTGTTAATGCTGGGCCTGACAATGGATTTCCTTCGAAGGTTTGCAATACAGTCTTTGTACCTTGGGAGCAAGCTTTTTAATGGATGGTCATCGCGTTTGAGGTTATAAAAAAGGCGTCTGTCGCTTTTCTCCAAAAGTTCATATATGTTGTAATTGACCGACGTATAACGCCTCTTATAGCATCTTTTTAAAAACCTTTGTATAACAGTAAGTTCGGAAACACTTGCAGCATAAACTGAAAGACCGTATAATAACTTAGGGATCACAATTGAATTAAAGAGGTGGTCTATTTCATCTTGTGTATATCCTTCTTTACGTAGGCTTCTGATGACAAATAAACACTTGTTGGCTTCATGGAGCTTGGCCTTGACATGCAAGCCAAACTTACAATTACCTTGAATTGTGACGCCTAATAAAGAAATGTTATTATATTGTTTGATATTGTGAGACATTGGGTAGACTGTTGAATTGCCTCTCTTACGCATAATTAGCTCCTTACATTTACTAGTGTTACAATGCATGTCATTTGCAACAGTCCAATCCATAAACTTGGACAAGGCAATGTCAGATATATCCGGGGAATCTTTAGTAATCGTGACTAAGACGGTTGAATCGTCTGCATATTTAAACAAGGATATATCTTTGTACCCATCTATCTCTAGGTCATTCAAAAATATGTTGAAAAGATATGGGCCACTGACACTTCCCTGTGTTGTTCCCTTGTTAACAATTTTCCACTGGCATGTCAAATTATTAAAAATCACCCTTTGTTTTCTACCTTCGAGAAAGTTGGCATACCAGTTAACAATGAATGAATCAAGTGGACTATGTTTCAGCTTTTCAACTAGAAGATTGTGTTTAACGTTATCAAAGGCTTTAGAGAAATCCATCGTGAACATTCTCACCGCTAAGGTGTCCCGTTTATCCAATGCCGCAAGAAATGTATGTTGCATTTTCAACAGAGCGTTAACACAACTTCCACCTGAACGGTACGCAAATTGAGAATTATTCAGATATTCCTCCAGGCACCTCTTGTTAAAAATGTTATACACTGTTCTTTCAAACGTTCTGGCAATAACTGGAGTAACATTGATTCCTCTAAAGTCCGCATATTCGACTGGTGTCTCGACTTTTGGGAGTGGATTGATGTTAGCCTCCTTCCAACGACTTGGCCAGATCTGCCGAGCAAGAGATAAGTTCCATAAATTCTCAATCACTGGGGTAAATATCTCAGCATAATCTTTCCATATCCAGAAAGGAATCCCATCAGGTCCGGTGGCAGTACGCTTTATTCGCGATAAGGCAAGAAACACTTGAAATGTAGATAGTTGTGGAGCAGGGGTGTTCACATCAATCTCGGAAGGAACTGGTTTAGAATATTCCCTATCAAAGCAAATGTCGCCGAAATAATCATTTAAGCCAATGATGAAATCTTTATCTGGATCGGAGCTGCACTTGTCTTTACGCATGGAGAGTCGATCAACTTTCCTCCACCAGGCTCGCGATCCAAGTTTCCCAGACGCTAAAGCTCGGCGATTTTCAGCTATTAGTCGTCCTATCTTCTCCGTCAGTTCAGTTAGGTCTCTCCCGCCGCCTTTTCGAGATCTTGTTTTTTCTTCTTCAGGAGCGATTTCACTAAGGGACTCATCCACGGAGGGTCTCTAGAAGACATTCGAATCGATTTTCTTGGAAAACATTCGTTCATTAATTTCTCTAAAGTAGAGTGAAGCGAGTTCACCGCGGTATCGAGGTCAAAGTTATCATTAACGTGATTCCAGTCTTGTTCTCACTCACGCTTCCTGCCGCAAAACTGCAGAAATTCCAACGCCTCATAGTACAGTTTCAACACAAGCGACGCGCGCAACTAAGCATCAGTTACAACGACTGGCAGGTAGATTAAATTGGGCTTGCCGGGTGGTGTACGGCAGGCGCACATTTCGTCGTAGAATTCTCGACCTTATCAATTCAATGGCAAGTACGGCCAAATACAGGCTGTCTCAATCCTTTTACCGGGACCTCTCGTGGTGGGACAGTTTTCCTCATGTGTTCAACGGCGGGTGGCCTTTCCTTGACCACAAACCGACCGTTGACGTAATGACTGATTCCAATTCCCTAGCGACGGGGGCCTTTTTTCGGGGAGACTGGATATATTTCAATTTCGAGTTGGATTGTCCGTCCTGGTTGAGTCTCCAGATCAACCACAAGGAAACGCTCGCAATTATACTAGCAGCAAAGCGCTGAGCCCTTCAATGGGCGAACCACCGGGTCCTTATTCACAGCGACAACCTAGTCGCCGCTCATTTATTAGCAACGGGACGACGCCAAACGCACTTATCATGGAGGAATTGCGTGACTTATTTTGGTTGTCGGCACGACACAATTTCCACATCACTGCCTTGCACATCGAAGGTCTTCGAGACACTGTTACTGATGCGATCTCCTGCCTTCATCAGCCGCAGCTTCTTTCCCGCTCTTATACCGCGTTATTAGATTATTTGCCCCACCGCTTTGTTAACAATATGCCGCTTTGCAACCACATGTCAGTTGAAAGTTGTCGTTTTGTTTTCTCTAGGTGCGCAGAACCCCCAGCTCGCTATGCAGCTGCTCTTGGAAGTTCATAGCTATCGGGCGGAACCTTTTTGCAGAATCGACTAAACCCACTTACAAATCCCATCGCAATACGTGTTTGCGTTTCTATGCATATATGGGGTACCCTCCGGTCCCGGTTCGGCCCGATCACTTGTTGCAGTATGCAGCCTTTCTTGCCAGATCCTTAAAAGCTACTTCGGTCCGCAGTTATCGTGATATCATTGGGTTACTTCACAAAGAAATGGGCCTACCAAACCCCTTGCTTAATAATTGGCCACTGAAATCCCTACTCACGGCCATTAACAGGGCCGACTTACGGTAATTCAAAAGCTTCCGATTACACCAAAAATTTTGCGGCTCTTACACCCCCAACTGGACCACTCTGTAAGCCTCGATTCTTCGTTTTGGGCCATTTGTCTAGGCGCTTTTTACGGCATGTTTCGAAAATCGCACCTTTTGCCTACCACCTCATCTTCGTTTAACACCAAGAAGCAACTCACCAAAAGCGATTTCAAGATTTATTCTTGGGGCGCTCTTGTTACGATAAGGTGGAGCAAGACCATCCAGATCCGGGAAAGAGTCGTTGACACACCCATAACGCGAATCCCTGGCTTCCCACTCTGCCCTACTTCGGCTCTATACCGTGCTTTGAGTTTCACTGCCCCTGTTTCGTCGCGGGACCAGCAGGCTTTCAATGGGGTAGATCAATCGTTTCACACCCATACGTTCACCTATAATAGCTTTGTCGAAAAATTGCGCCACCATCTATCTACGTTGGGCCTCGACCCCAACAACTACGCGGGCCACTCCTTCTGCAGGGAGGGTGCGTCCTTTGCCTATTTATCGGAGGTTCCCATTGAAATGATTAAGGCCTTGGGTGATTGGCGTTCCGATACTGTCCTATTGTACCTCACCATGTCCCTGTCAGTTCGCTTGCATTCTGCTAATATGCTGTGCAAAGCCATCCTTTCTCACTATCCTACACCTTCTTGTTGGCTGGTTGTCCATTCAAGGGTATAGATTTATATTAATAGGGATTAATATCCACGGGAAGTACTTAGTAAATCATTCATTGAGTGGTTTTAAGAATTAAATTTGTGTTGTTATAAGTATCGAGTCGAGTGTTGAAAGTCTAGAAATATAACAAAACACTTAATCTCAGGTCCTGACATTAATTAAGTGTATAATATAACATCAACATAAACATCAACCTGCTCAAAAACTAGACTAGCAGACACCAAAACATAGTGAAATACATTGCGATTAAGTCTTTTTTATTCATTTCATTCAAGGAAAAATTAGATTTAACGCTATTCAGCGTTCGCAGATATCAGTATTTTATTTCTCTTATAAAGTCGTCTATTTTCAACGGTCGCCTGTAACACGACACCGGCGCGTCCAGCCTTGAAGGTCACGAGTTACCTATGGTATTTAAATTAGTTTACACCCTTCCTAACGTGAGTTTGGGCAGCCTTTGGTTTCAGGTGAATGCGAATTCCCATAGATCTTTCCAGCTATTCTTCGTTTCGGATATTCTGACCAATCCTAACAGACTTACCATCACAAGGTAATATTTTGGGGAAAATCCATTGACAACTTGGCAGTTTACCTACTACTCTTTGAAGATTAAATTTGTCCCTTTCCTATAAAGTTCGCCAGCCACAATTCCATGAAAAAGAAAGAAGATAAAGTGGGCAACAAAACTGCTATTAAAGAAGAATAGCAAAGGAAAAAAAAAAGAGAGCGAGAGAAAAAGTTCGAAATAGGTTCGCAAAAAAGTCAACATTTGGGCTTGTGCTCGTGCGTGAAAACGAAAAAACTTACGTCCGATTAGTCGGAAAATATGCGTTTATTGTTACAAAATCATTTTTATTCATTCTTATGCTATTTAGCCAAAACCCCGTCTAAAGAAGAGGACTTGGTGAAAAATGCTGTTTTCTTGCAACTCGCTGGTCGTTACCACAGGGTTAAAGAAAGTTACCAATTTGTTTCCAGTTGACCTTTTTCCAGATAAAAAAGTCAAATTTGCCAAATTCAGCACGAAACAGGTTTGTAACTTGAAAAAGAAGCAATTCCAATGTTTATTGTTAATGGAAATTATATTATTTAGATGATTGAGATAGCAGTTGAATACACTAATTCTAAAAGAAAAACGGCGGTCAATAAGACGTCATATATGACGTCATCATAGCGGAGCTCTGGCCCGCGAAGCGCGCCTGCGGAGCACCATGGGTAAGTAAATCTACCCATCCCAGAAAATTTGGTAATCACGTGACCGACCGACCGACCGACGACCGTCCGTCCGCACCACAGCCATACCAATGTTTACTCTCACACTTTCTAGCTGCTTTGGGAGCCCAGGAGAAAGCTGATTGCACATCAATGTTGTCATCAATTGACAGCTGTCAAAACAGGGTATCCGCTGACCAGTATCACCTGACCGTATCTCGGGCTCAGGTGTCGACCCATCAAGGCCGAGTATTTTTTGAAGTTATCCACTGACAATTTACTCGTTTTCAAACGATCGCAGGCTCACGTTTACTTTTTTTTTAATTCATGTCAAATATGTTGTGTTTATGTCAGTATCGCCCGGCACTTTTACGATTTTGATTTCAAACTGACCTCAGACGCAAAAATTCAGCCAGTTTTTTTAAAATACAGACGGGGAAGACCTTTTCTAACCATGGTCACCTGTTGACAGGTGACAGGTGAGTTCATGCGTAAAATTTATGCAGCATCTTGAAAGTTGTTTACTTTGACAGCTGAAGCTGACAGAGTTTTGAGTCAACTTGTGATGTTTTTAACTGTCTTTTTCCACTGGATGTAAAAAATGAAATACAGCTGCTATCAAGAGTGTTCTCTTATTAATGGCTGGTTTGTTTATTGGGTTTTTGGTTGAAAAATGCGTCGCTTGTCAAAGCGGATAATTCGATTTCCGATGGCATCGTTTTTGTTTTTCACCTTGCTGGATGCGTACGAGAATTATGAAGGCTCAAGCGATCCTTGCCTTACTTGATAGCTTTCAGGAGCTGCATCTCGAAATATGGTAAGCCTGAGTAATTATTGTATTGATATCTAATTTCATGAAGTCCAGCGGCGCAGTTTAGAAGCTAGTTTATGCCCGTTTGTATTAAGATTTGACTGAGACACTGATCTGACCTAGTATGAGGTTTGATATAAGCTTTAGCTTACAGAACTTTAAAAAGCCTTTAGTCGATATTAATTCACCGTAAATAGAAAGAAAAAACTTTCCGAAGAATATTTAGTTATAATTTTGGCTGTAGAAAGAAAGCTTTGATCGATTTTCTTGTCGTGAGTTCATCTTTGAAAAAAGCAAACACAGGGAAACCGGCGGCTTAAAACATAAACTTAATCTTTAAGCTTACTAGTAAAGACTTGAGGATTCTTAGAGACACTTAAATACTCATTTGTTTTCGTGAATGAAAATTGTTGTCTCTGTAAATGTTCTACCGAATTATATTTCTTTATTGATTGTTGATACTCCCCAAAGTGTAATTTTTATCGCTTTGCCGTTTGTTTCCAGGCGTTCATAAACATCGCTTGCAGGAGTACTCAAAATGCCGAGCGTATCAAACGCTTTTTAAGGTTACACATCGTTATAAAACCATTAATAAAAAATAGACTCAATAAATTCTTTATCACGTTGAAGCGTAACTCTTTTAAAATTTCTTCGCAAATTTGGCGCTTGTCAAAAGTTAGAACCGGTTGGCCGTATAGGTGATTTTGGACATTTTTTGGACGGTTTCTCTAATTAAAAGTCCACGTGTGCTTCCATGGTCCTGAGTATTGAATGAATGCAATTTGTCTTGAAAAATTGTGAAATACTGCATTTTGTACCGAGGTCTGTACGATAAAAACAGCGCCTCATAGCACTCCTTCTCCTCAGATGTGGTGTACAAAAAAATAAAAGAATGGTTTGCACGCACCCAGATTTATTGGCGAGAATTTGTAAACTTGTCGAACGCAAAACATTCGGCGTGATTTGTTTTCCAAGAATTTGTTTTCCACGCCTTATCTACTGTGATCAAGAGCCATTATTGCTCTTAAATGTGACCGAAGACTATTTTTGAATGTACATATAAGGCTATATCAACTCGATACAAGATTTGTTTCACTCCAAAATCACTTAGCTTTTCCCTCAAAAGTCACATGAATGTTCCCTTAAGTTAACTGATTTGTGGAGTACAAAATTATTGTTTGATTTAAGTTATAAATTTATCAATGGGAGCTTCGCTTTAAGCTGTGGCTAAATCCATATATTATCGGGACTAACCTTAGCAATGCTAAGATAATGTTTCAGTTCAAATATTCTTGAAAAACAAAATCGTGCGTTTTTAAGAGGGAATCAAAGGTTTGTTTATAAATGCAAAATGGTGACCAGAAGAAGGTTATGAGTGGCAAATTTAAAATTCGACTTACAAAGTGAAAGCTACCGCTCTATCCTTGCTATCATGCACTTTTGTGATGCTTTTAGTCAAAGATTAAGGCTATACATGTTTTGTTTGTTCCCCTTAAGTAAGCCATACAACCCCTCTAGCTAAGAGCGTTTTCACATGACGTCACGGCGGCCATATTGGTGTTCCAAAACAATGTAACGGCGGCCATGTTGGTATACCAAGACAATCCTGTGGGAGTTGAATTCTTTTCTTATGTAAACGCTTTCTTTTCTTCAAATATATTTGCATAGATGCTGGCCACGTGAGTGAAAATGCTCTATTCTTATCATATTATATTTCTATATCGGGAAATTTTTTGTTTTTCCTTTTTTGCGTTCCTGGAACTAACTTTCTTTCTAAACGCCATTAGAAGTGCAACTTTGTGCAAAATTTGATTTTTAACCCTTTTTCATATGTATCTCAGGGAACGTATCGGCTCAGTTGATTCGGTAGATGCTCGTAACGTAATCTTCACGATACATATGTGTATAATAATGTGTCAAGTTTTCATTGACACTGGTTCACTGCAACACCCTCAAATTCCTAAGCCAAACCTAACCTAGATCATTTTAAAAAATCGGCTGCGTTGCGATGATCCTGGCTTGTTCCTAGGCTAGGTTCGGCTTTGAGTTTTAGTTTTATTCTCACGGAGATTATTTCTCCAAACACCACACTTAAAGTACCAGATGTTGGATTTTCAATGACAGGTCTAGATGTCTTATAATTTGTCTTTAGCTAATTGTTTATCGTTGTTTTGATTATATCGATTTTGTCTGCAAAACTACATTTTGACAAACTTTTATCCAAGTTCATTTAGAAAATCTGTTAACGGCGATCAGACAAGGTTAAAATCCCTTTTAAGGCGATTGAAAAATTTCGGTATGGTCTCTGAAAAAAAAAGTGTATCGAAACACCTTAACAAGAAACCCATGTTATGCAACAATCGCAAACAGGCGCGATGTGGTCATCTTTGTTGTGGTGTTTAGTAGTCAGGTTCTACAGGCAAAATTTTGAAATTAATAGATTAATTGCCCATGATTAGACTGCACAGGAAGAGTGGTGCTAACGAAAGGATACTCTCATTTAGATGGGTCCCTACAGTGGTATGGCAATTATTGCGATGATATTGATGACGTTGATGTTGGGGATAATGATGATGCTTATGAAAATAATGATGTTGACGCAGACGGAGATGATGCCGGTGATAATAATCATGATGCTTATGATTATAATTTTTTCGGAAATAAACAATAAAATGCAGGTATGTGTTTCACAATTCAGCTTAATTTAAGTCTGAGCCTAGTACAGTAAAAGTAATCAAAGATCATAGTGCTTCGGCTTAGGGCGTCAGACACCTACCCGGGTCGCATAAATGATTTTAAGACATGTACTCCTTCTCAAAACAAAGACGTAGACGTTACATACGCGCGCTGTCTTTGCGAGGCTCAAATATTCAGTTTAGCTGGGTCTAGCATTTTCCGAATCTCACTCTGCACTGGAGTACTGTAAATTCTCTACTAAGCCCTCCCTCTCTAATAACCCCCTCCCCCCCCCTTTTCATGGGAAGAAAGTAATCGAGCCCCCCCTCTTTTACGCCCCCTTTTCTCCCTCCTTATTTTTCACTGCCAAACTAATAAAAGATGGACTGATCTGATATGGTTTATTCACATGCTGGGAGTACAGATTTGGTTTGAAAGACCTCTATCGTCAAGTGCTTGAGCATTTCCACTTTGTTTCCTAGATCTTTAATAGAAATGACATTAACTTCTGGTCGTTTGAAAAAGCAGTATGCTGCCCAATTTCAGTAACTAAATTAGGCCCCTCTCTCAAATAAGCTCCCACCTCCTCAAAAGTGCTTGAAATAAATAAGCCCCTGGAGGGACTAATAGTGGATTTACGGTATCATTCGGCCTTTGACGTCATAAGCCACGTTTTCACTGACACGAGGAACGGCACGAAGGCACACTGAGCATGATGGTATTCAGACGTCAAGATACTATTGTGACGCGCAGATATTGTACAGACAACCTCTTTTCTCGATTTCTTGCTCTTGGGAACATGCACAGGCTATCCACGAAACCACAGACCACCCAACGACTCGATAAGGGAGCGTCTACTTCGTTGAAGTAATTAATTGCCCATGATTGGACGGTGCAGGATGCCGTTTAGTTCTAACAAAAGGATACTCTCCATACAGATGGATCTCGCTGGTCTTGTGATGATTGGTGGGCTTGTGTTGAAGATGATGACGACGATGACCATGACGGAGATAGTGGTGGTGATGATGATGATGGCTATGGTGCTCCTGGTACCACATTTCTTTTTAAGCATATTACATGTATGTGTTTCAAAATTCATTTTATTCGCTTGTCTGAATACAGCTTTTCCAAAGAAAGTACTAACGGAATTTATAATTAATTATCTATTATGAAAATGTCGTAAGGGACGTAATCTTTGGCAAGCTTAGCGCTGTTAAGCCAAATATTTTTGGAAAAAGGCCACCATATATACTGGCAAAGCTAGGAGGTTTTGAGAGATACACACACTCAGGCATGTTAACAGTTGTTAGATCTGTTAATGTTCCTCCCGGTCGGATGTGAATTTGAGACTGTTCTTGATGTTCAACAGGAACAAGTAGAGAAGATAAAAAAGAAGAAAAATGCAAATTAACATAATACAACTTTTGAAAGCTCAGAAGGCAGGATTTTGGGAATTTCTAGCCAGCTTTGCCTGATAGTGTATTATTGCTGAGGGAAAATAAAGGCCGGTTCAACTTGAAGACGCTCGCATGATTATTGAGACTGTGTGGTGGTCATTGATTAAGGACTTTATTTTCCCAATGCCCTCCAAAGTGATAATAATAGTAATAGAGTTTCTGTTATTGGGCATAAATATGTTATGGGCCCTCGTCAGAGCTCATTTCAACGGCCTCGCTTTGCGGCTTGGGAGTCTGAGTAGGGCCCAAAACATATTTATGACCCCGAACATAACCTCTATTGAATTATTATTATTATTATTATTATTATTATTATTATTATTATTATTATTATTATTATTATTATACTTTGGACTCTGTGCAACAAGTACTGTTAAAAATATGAGCAGGACCGTATTTATCAGGTTTACAAAACTCTCGGCCTCGCCTCGAGTTTTTAAGC
>CALNXI010001036.1:18915-26415 GCA_942486025.1 Porites evermanni | reverse complement strand
GTTAGATTACTTCATTTTCTTACCCATGTTGCTCCGCTGGCGCGCTTCGTGCGCGAGAGCTCCGCTATCACATATTACCTACCCTTTTCCGAGCAGCACTCATTTTACTGCGCAGTAAACAGCGTAAATATTAGCCATGAAAAGTTTACTCAAGTGAACAGAACGGCATCTACTGCGACTGTTTCACAAGCTTTCAACTCGCCAAAATTTTCATCTTAAAGCTGAAATGTTCAGCTTTCATTTAGAAAACTTCGTTTACCGAGAACTGAAAAGGGTGCCTCAAAAATTGAGGGTCCGGATACTGGTACCGTCCGAATACTGCGCAACATACTGTATAGGTATTGATTCTGCGGCAACAAGTCTATCATGGTCGTTCATCAGTTTGCAAAAGTGCAGTTGTAAAATCGTCAATAATTATTGTTTTACACAATGACCACGCAGTTGAACTCGATCGAAAATCAAAGACAACGCTCCTCTAAGTAATTCTGCCTGGTCCGAACGAGAAAACGTCAATGAGTAAATAGCGGATATCCTTACCGTTGACAAATAACAACTCGTCCTCATCAGCTGTCAAGGTTTTTCCCCCTACATTGTTGACTTGATTCGCCAAAATGTATTTATTTTTTCTTGACCTACCTAACCTGAAGCTTCTATCATGAAGAGACGAAGGTGACAAAACCTCTATAATTCCACCGGAAGTAAGATATTTTGTTTGTAACCAATCGGTGCAGGGCTCCGAAGGATCTTTTGTTTTTCGACCAATCCAGATTCTGGACTACAGGTAGGCGAAGCGTAATAGTAAATGTAAGCGTAATAGTATATTTATCCCCTCGCCTCCAAAACAAAAGGGAAAAAGGACCGCCTGATCGCAGGTTAATTAATACTACGACTGACTTACTACACTACTCAAACTGTTCATGGCTGCGCGTAATTTACAATACATAACAATAAACACTAATCCAATTCAACGCTACCTGAAATAACCAAATTAAAGAAAAATGCTATAGTATTTAAGTAGTTGTGGTGATACTGAACTAAAGTCCTATCAACGGCAAGAGACGGCTAGGAAATATTTTCACTTGGCAGTTAACATCTTTTTGTCATAAAGGACCCCTGAAAAATAGCACCTCAAGTTGTCCTCGTTCCATCCCTTTGGTCAACATCTATCTCTAGCTAGTTCCTAACGTCTCACCGCGGTTACTCATGTTTACCCCTACTCATCCACGTTTGATTCCATTTACCCATATTTACCCCAATTTACCCACATTCCACCCCATTTATCCACGTTTACTTCAAGTTATCGACATTTCACCAGTTAACCTATAATTATTAACCTCCACCTTTTACCCCGTTTACCTACGTTTACCTCCGAGTTATCTAAATTTCACCCCGTTTATAAACATTTTACTCTATTTATCCACACTTACTCATAGTAACCAATGAATGTTTCATCCCGTTTCCCAACTTACCCTAAGTCACATATATACGTGTCGTCCCGTTTATCCTTGGTTACTCCAATTTAACTAACTGTTTACCCATATGCAATCAACATTGGCCCATTTACCCATGCCAGGCGTGTTTACCCTACATTACCCACATTTAACCTCGATTTATCCACGTTTGTTTACGTACCAGAATCAGCGTTGATCGGAGTAAGTTCATTATCTGTGTCTTTCAGCATTTGTGATTATGTATTCCTTAAATGAATGGAATATCGTTTAAAAATTGCTGATTTCATCTAATTGCCCTTTCCGTTTTTATTCATTTAGGCAACAAGCGCACTGCCAGTACGAGCATTGAGCAGAGTAAGGCGGTCAAAAATCTTCCTTTTTTTTCCTTTTCCTTTCATTAATTGTATTTTATGTCATGATTTAAGGCCGCGGGAGACACCTATGTATGAATAAGTTTATGTAAAAGCAAAATTTTGGTTCATCTACATCTTTTAAAACGCTTATTTCTTGACTGTTTTAGAGTCGATTTAAATACAAATTTTACAGAAACATTTTGAAATGTTGAAAGTTTAATAGGGTTTTTTTATTTGGTAGTCTGGTGCTTTGCAGCGATGCTTTGGAAGATCGTGATTTTGTGTCCAAGCTTGGGCAAAAAAGAAGACAGCACTCCACTGTGATTTTATCAACGAATGATGAGACAAAACCTCTAGACAGTGTGTCTTGCATTGAGAAGATTTTGCAATTTAAAGTTCACCAGCAAGATATATCTACATTAAGTTTAAATGAGCAAACTCTGCCATCCCTGAAACTGATTAACACACGTGAACACTGTAAATAATGTGTTCATCTTTTATCCAGTTATGATTTGTTGGCCTCACACTAGAGCTTCAAGTGTAATGTAAATGTACTTGGAACCTACTTGGAGTGTGAAGGGATAAAATGTACCTACTTCAACTTTACTGGGTGACCATGGAAACGTTCGTAGATCAAAGAAGTCGAAGTTCGGCGCCAAGTATGGGCTACACCACACTTGAGAACACACTTGACCAATAAGAAATGGAAGCCATGTGCATGTGCCGCGGTTCTTACATTCTAATGAATGGAGAGATTGACAGCTTTTACTTCAAGTAATATATAATACATTTTGTCAGCAAGTGTGAAGCCCTGTTTTCTACGGAGCGACTTAAGATTTCCAAGTGCACTTGAATCAAGTGCTTACTTAAAACTAACTTCGCTTCTCGTGTGAAGCGAACAATTATCTCGTAAACCTGACGTTATCAAAGGTTTTACTTCGAGCATACGCGATACGCTTTCAATAAATGCATAACAATGAGTCCAAGGTGTCCCCCGGGACCTTAAACTCCTAACTGTACTCGCGTGCGAGAGTTTTGGCAGTATGCCAGCTAGTAATGCCACCCTTCCCGCGGCTTTGCCGCGAGAAAATTCCAATTTCAAAGCGTCTCCTCCCCATTCTTCGCACGGCTTAGCAGCTCCTATATCTGCCAGAACTTTGCTCGCGCTTAAGCGACTTCTCCTTATTCTCCACGCGCCTTCGCAGCCTCTCTGCCGAAACCTTGCTGACGCTAACTTTCTCGCCTGCTACGCAGGCTAAAAACTGACTGATTGACCGAAACCGGTATTTCCTTCAAACTAAAAGATAGCCATTTTGTGCAAAGCAGAGTGATTCTTTTCTCCCTAAGAGCTTTGTTTTCTCCTGAATTGAACAGTCCGACAGGGCAGTAATTAGGGACTACAAAAAACTGACTACTAAACATTTAAAGACGGCGTTCATTTCATTCTCGAAATGAGATGACATATAACTTCTCCTCATGAGTGGCTTCGAAGGCAGGGAGAGAAATCTCAGCTGGTCCGTTGAAATAAACAACGGTCTTTAAAAGTTATATATTTTTGTTCTACGCAGGGCACCAAAGTAGAATCAAAACCAAAACTTATAGACGAGTCAGAGGAGGATGCTAAACTACATGAATCAGTGGCTGAGTTGGCGAGTGAGGAGTACATGGGTGTAGGATACCTTGGAAGATCGAAAAAGGGGGTAGAAGAAAAGTCTGATGATGAAACTGAAACTGAAACTGGAGATAATGCAGAAGGAGAGAAAGTTATTGAAGTAGAACCCGGAGCAGTTCCAACAAGTGATGGTACCAGCTTTTCCTTCAATGAGTGGGCTGTTCACTTATTTTTTCCTCCTGATGCTGTATCTGAGCGTACGTCAATAGTGGTTCATTTATGGAATTACAGTGTTCGCTCACCCCCGCTGCAGGAGCATGAAGCCATCACTAGCAATGTTATTGAACTATCTTCCGTGAATGGCGAAGAACTAAAATTTAACACCAAGGTGAAGCTATCATTATCCCACAGCGCAACAGGCCTATTAGGCTACGAGATAGTGATAAAAAAGCTGATTGACAAGGAGACGAATACTTGGGAAGACGTGGATGGAACCAGGGACATACGTTGTCCTCAAGACTTCGAAGACAATCATCCTCCTCACATGAAAATACCGGACGATTTCTTCCCAGTTGCTCAAGCTGATATATCCGAGTGCTCAACGTACGCAGTAGTTTGCCGTCTCAAGGCTTCTTCAACTAACATCATCACATCTGGTGGCGGCTCATTCAGCCATCCTGACTTCCCGGGAGTGGAAGTTACAATCCCTGAGAATTCTGTTGCACCTGAAGCAACGTTTCCGTTTGAGTTGAAGGTGCAAGAGGTTCCAAATACAGAATTTGAAGAGGAGGACATAATTCTTGGACCTGTATTGCGAATCAAGTGCAAAGAAGCTGTCCAGTTTTCGAAACCTGTCACTATTCAGCTGCCAATTTCTCTTCAAGAGCAACAAGACTTCAATCTAAATCCTACAACATGTCACGTCAGAGTGCTGTTCCTCAAGTCCCATGATAAACAAAAAGAATGGATTGATATCACTGATGATCTTGTGGAACCGCCAACTCTTGATGGAAAGTTTGTAAGGTTTCATGTGAAACGGTTCTCGGCCTATGCGCCTAGCGTTATGAGTAGAAACAAAAACTCCAGGTTTCATAAACAAAGAACTACAAATCGCCTTAATAGCAGCATTTATAAGCAGCCCAGATTAGCAGTCTTTTTCGCTTACTTTCGTCCTGATCTTTTAAGAATTTTGTGTTTGAAGAGTTGCCTTGCTCACCTTAAAGTAAAGGTGTTAAAGGATCTTGAAAAACAATGTATAACGCCCGTTTGCAGCAACTCGAAGAGAGATATGACACCTGGGCTCGATGAGGCATCCGTGTCGGTATCAGGAGGAATATACCCTTACATAAGGAGAGAAATGGGAGAAATTCTTCTCAGAATTTTAGAGCACCATCCAGACGATGCTGAACTGGAGGTTTGTTTCCGCAATGACAAAGAAGTAGCACGAGTGGAATTTTACAGCACCTTAAATGCTAGAGCGCCTCTTTTGTGCAGATTACATTTAAAAATGCCCATTCAGGGTACGGATCGTTTGAACTTGAGGGAACGTACGCGAAATCCTAGTGCAGTGAAGGAAGGCAGTCCAACGGACAATGACCTTGAACATCTGTCAACAAAAATCTCTAACGATTGGAAAACGCTTGGGCGACGACTCTCTTTCAATGAAGCACAGTTGCAAGAATTTGATAGCGGCCATAAAAAAGTATCCGAAAAAGCATACGCCTTGTTGTTAGCCTGGAAACAAAAAGGCGGCTCAAATGCTACCTACAGTGTTCTGAAGCAAGCGCTGTGTGACCAGCGCGTGAACCGTAGAGATTTAGTACAACAATTTTGTTGTTACTGAATTCGGTTTTTACTTTCTCCTTTAGACCAAATTTAAAGCAATCTAATTCCCACTTATTATCGATTAAATTTCTTTTTTTTTCTTGTACAAGCAGAATCAAAAGAGATTAATACGTACGTCAAAATAATTATGTTGTATAGTGAAAGTAATGTTAGTATAGTAAATAGATTTTGGCTTTGCGCTGGCCTCTTAGAGCCCCTACCCCACTATAGTCTTTACTCCATTTTAGTCGCATTTAAGCAAATGTAATAGAGGTCTATTGACGTCATGAAAATTAAATTTGTGAAATTATGGGATTTGTCAAGACATTCTGAAATAACAACGTCCGAGAGGCCTACTTGCCTAAATTTGACCTCAAATTTAGAAGGACTTGTATGGAGTCATCAGAGCATAACTGGCCTTATATCTCAGAGACAATTTTCCCCACTATGCTGGTTTTTGGTAAGCAGGCGCCTCTCGGACGTTGTTCTTTCAGAATATCTTGACAAATCCCGTAATGTCAAAAATTTAATTTTTATGACGTCACACTTTAGTACTCTATTGTCGCGATCCCAACTTAGTCACTTTCTATTTATGTATCTACCTTATCGATACTTTAAAGAAGGAATCCTGATTAGAAATGAATTGACTCATTTGTTAAATTGACTGTAGAGCACTTTTCTTTTCACCTCGAGTACAAACATTCTGGTATGTTTGCTTACCGTAAATGAAAAGAACTTTTTTACCCTCAAAATCCGAAAATGTGCGACCCCATTCTAGCAACTCTATTGAAAATGCAACCCCATTATTGTCAATCCAGTCGCCAAAATGCGACCCCATTCAGCAGCACATTGCCATTAGCCTCTTATAAGAAAATGTCCCCCCCCCCCCCCCTACATCCCCTCCACTAAGGAAGATACATTGCCGAGTTTTTTTAGCTTTAAACAATTACCGGCGCACAATAAACCTCTAAAAATTACCCCCCCCCCCCCGTACATCCTCTCAACTAAGGAAGATACATTGCGGAGTTTATTTAGCATTAAACAATTGCTGGCAGCAAATAAGCTGAGCCTTAACATAGCCAAAACTGAATATATACCTTTTGGCTCCATATCAAGAATCAATGCACTTCCAGAACGACCACAAATTTTCATCGAGAATGATCCTGGTGCTCTCTCCTCCGCAGAGGCCTCTTTGTGCTGTGGGGAGGCTGGGGAGAAAAAAAAGAGAGCGCGCGGGGCACGATGGGAAGGGGGAAGAGAGAAGAGACTGGTAATTAATTTTGGGGGAGGAAAGTGGGTGAGGAATTCCCAGAATTCATTTATTGGAGAAAAGGAGGGGATTGAGCTATAAAATATGCCAAGGCATTAGTTTTTCTTGGTGCCCTTGACCTTCATACAATAGGAACTCTAGCTGCTCTCTTCCTCTCTACCTGACTTCGCAGGTATTAAAAGCTTGATCTGAATGTTCACAATGACTAAATCCTCAATAAGAATGCTTGTAATGATGAGTTCAACTATAAACAAGTGTTATGCGTACAAAAAAAAGCTGCCTTCTGAAAGCCATTAATTTCAGGCTCAAGTCTATCTTCATTTGCATTGAAAAAATAATTGCAGGGTATCCCTCTTTTCCTCCCATAATTGATGACCGTTTCCTACCCTTATTCACGAAAAAGAGCAAGGCCAAATATTATTAATCATTATCAAATGTAGAGTGTTAATGCTTTCACAAGTGATATTTTGATTCAATCTGCTTCATGTATGGTACTGATATTGAGAATTCATTCAATTGTTAAGCCTTTAAGCCCCAATATCCTCATATAAATTCTCCAAACTGATCTATATATATTTCCTTAAAGAATGAGTTGAGAGTATTTGAAAAAAGATCATAGCATTTTCCTTTCGGTGACATTTTGTAAATTCTCATAACCTTTCTCTTTGATTGTCTATTGATTTTTTCAGGAGAAAATTGATGTTGGTCACTATTCATTTGTATTGGGACTTAAAGGGTTAAAACCTTTCTTTACCCATTGTAAAAAGGGTTAACAAACAGAAGTTACACATATGCAGTGTCCATTGTTCTCTGGTTCCTTACTTTCATTACTGGCACTCTGGGAAATCTTAGTTTTCCCTTAGTAATCATAAGCTGGGCAAGGCCATTGGGCTGCTTTAAATTTCTCCAAGAGTAACCAAAATAAGCACAGACCCACCACCACAGAATCAACCCACTGGGCTCTTGCTGGGTGTAACAATAACATTATAA